>ONZH01029136.1:0-24631 GCA_900303285.1 Rhinella marina
CAGCGGATAGGTGCCATATACGGTATTAAACTGAGAAGAATACATAGAACACATACCACACTTGATCGAGCTCATAGTTTACAACTGTACCGGTTGATACTAAATTTTTAAGTTGGGGTCCTGCGTCGAACTCCATCCGGCTGTTGTCACCACCACACACGCTAGCCAAGGGGGTACTCCTCTGGCTCTTCCAGCTCAACCTCCTTCCCCCCAGCCTGCCCCTCCCCCCCACCTACAGGCCCTCTCTCCAAACAATTTACGTCTTTTTCCTCTTTCTCTCACTCCAAACTATTTTTCCGGATAGGTGCCATATACGGTATTAAACTGAGTAGTATACATAGAACACATACCACACTTGATCGAGCTCATAGTTTACAACTGTACCGGTTGATGCTAAATTTTTAAGTTGGGGTCCTGCGTCGTCATTTGAACTTCATCCGGCTGTTGTCACCACCACATACGCTAGCCAAGGGGGCACTCCTTTGGCTCTTCCAGCTCAACCTCCTTCCCCCCAGCCTGCCCCCTCTCTCCAAACAATTTACCCGGGTAGGGGACGTATTAGATATTGGACAGATTTTTTTTGGTTCTTCTTTTTATTGATAGTGCGATAGACGGGAATCGAACCCGGGTCAACTGCTTGGGAAGCAGCTATGCTCATCACTTTACCACCAACAGCCACAGCAACTGATAAGAACAGATACTAAACTTGATGTAAGCCAACATTTCGACAATCGATAACCCTGAAACGGGTCCGCCGTCGAGCCCGGCGTTCGGCCACCCTGAACATTTCACATACTCTGACCGAGTCTGACCCTGGGGCCGCTCATGTAGTGCCCACTTGGTGGATGCTTCACCTCCTGCTACCTCAGTCTAACTCGGTCACTCTGTTGTCACCGCCATGCTGCGTCTGGCTAAATTTTTGGGTGGCTCACCCGCTACCTCATCTAACTTGGTCACTTGTTGGTGTCACCGCCATGCTGTGTCAGGCTTATGCCTGCATCGTGTGGCTGGGGATAGGAGAGCAGTGCCAGCATGGGCATGGGTGATGGACCTTCGTTGCACCTAGTTGGGTGCTTCCCTATATATTCCCACCATGCCAGCCACTGAGGTAGCAGGTTTTGACTCCCGCAGCCCTCCTGAACAGGGCATCGGAGCATCTCATGGATCGCGCAGGGCAAGGGCTCTTTTGTTTATAAACATTCACTGCCGGGCGGAGGCATCGTCACCGGCCGTAATGGGCCAGCTTTAGCGCTGCCCTAGCCGTTTGAATGGCTAGGGCAGCGCTAAAGCCCGCCCATCAGCGCCGATGACGTCACCGGGCTCACTGCCGGGTGGAAGCCTCCGCCTGGCAGAGCCCGGTACGTCACCGGGATCGGGCTAAATTCCTTTGCCCTGCGCTAATTAGCGCAGTTCAAAGGATTGCATCGGAGCATAGGATGCTCCGATGCCCTGTTCAGGCGGGCTGCCTGGGTGAATTGAAAGGTATGTCCGGGTTCAGCTCTGAACCCAGACAACCCCTTTAACTAATAACAGGGAAAAAAAAAATATTTTACAGGAGGGTCAACCGCAGACACTCCAAAACAATTTTACATGAGGGAGTGTCTCCCCGTCTGCCATCGTGTTCGGTCAGGCTGTCAGTAGGTACACCACCTCTGTCGTCCGCAGAAGCGGCCACTATGAGGAAGGCCACAGCGAGAACATCCCCTTTTCAATTGAGAGCAAGTGTAGAATTGTAGGAGGATGACACTTTTCTTCCGCAGTGGATTCAGCTTCCCCTTTATCATTGCCAGACAACAGTTGGTGAAAAAGTAATTGGCAATGATGAAGAAAATGTAACTGTGCAGTGGACCGTCTGTGACGCAAAACCTATATATTCCCACCATGCCAGCCATGGGTTGTACATTAACTAATAACAGGGAAAACAAATAAAATATTTTATAGAAGGATCAACTACAGACACTCCTAAACAATTTTTTAGGAGGGTCAAATTCGGACACTCCAAAACAAATTTTTTGGAGGCTCGCCTACAGACATTTGACTGCTACCTCAATCTAACTTGGTCACTTGTTGGTGTTGCTACGCTGTCACCATGATGTGTCAGGTTTATGCCTGCGTTGTGGGGAGGGGGATAGCACAACAGTGCCAGCATGAGCAGTGGTGTCACCTGCAGGCCGTGATGGACCTTCGTTGCACCTAGTTGGGTGCTTCCCTAACATGTGATGGGTATTTGCCTCGCCTTTCACCCAGCCTTCCCTAGGCAGAGCCTTGGTCTCCTGCAAAAATGCTCGAGTCTCCCATTGACTTCAATGGGGTTCGTTATTCGAAACGAGCACCCGAGCATCGGGAAAAGTTCGACTCGAATAACGAGCACCCGAGCATTTTAGTGCTCGCTCATCTCTAGTCCCACACAATCAAGAAAATGTCAATTCAAAAACTCAGTTCATGTTAGAAAAGCCATAAATGAGGTGGTTTCCACTCCACCCCTGCATCATTGATCACATAAAACAAATGTCCTTAGAACTTTTGTCGGTCCAACACTGTATTTAAACAACACTTACCAATGATACCAAAGAGGTCTTCTGCCAAACTAAAATAAACTTGTGAAACTCTAAACCTGATCTAATTAAAGAATACTTCAAAACAAACTTTCATAATATTTTGACAAATGATCCTGCATATTTCAATACATTAATCAATAGCAATGCATGGGTATCTTTTGTAATGTAAAACATTTTAAACCAAATATAACACAACACCATTAACCTTTTTATTCATAACCACCCTTCTTGAGATACCCAATGCTGTTTGATGTTTACTAAATGTATGATATTGTATATTCTGCACATTTTGTAGAAGAACCCAGCTTTTCTGGATGTGGAAATGAATGGACCTTTTTTTTTCCTTGAATGAACACAGTACTCGTCTTTCATGGGGGTGTCTTATAACTAGGGGATGGGCACAAGGGCTGTCTTTGTGTCTGGGACGTCCACCCTGTCCTCCTACCTAAGTCAACTAAGTCCACCCCTTTTGGTCGGACGGTGTGATCCTCCCTCTTTCAGTCAGTCTCGTCTCAGTTGTCCATGAGGAAAGATCTCTGATGCAGATTTAACATATAACAAGTCAACAGAATACAAACATTTAAACAAACAGATCTGACAATACAGACATGAACACATGAAGGGCCCATAGGAAACGTTTCATTGCCTTGATTTCAAAAATAAAATGTAGAGTTTGATCAAAACATTTGGTAGCAATAAAAACCCAAAATATCCCAAGGAAAAATAAAAATCCCCAATGCGCATATAAAGAAAAACAAATGTCGTACGCCATACACATTCACATTGTCATTCCTTCATTTTCTGCTGCATATCCACACACAACTCACACATAGCTTTGCTGAGCATCCATCAGTCTTCACAACTTCAAACACATTCAACACAACTACAACTTCAAGCTACATTCATTCACATTCCACTGAATGAGTCAACTCTCAGCTACACAGCTTTCCTGGATACAGATACACACAGAAAACCATCCTGTTGGGGGGTACAAAGAAACATTCATTAAGTGAATCAATTGCTGGCAAGTAATACCATTGTCTTAGTTTGTTCACTCCTACAACACATCTTTATTGTAAAAACACACAAGCACACCACAGTGTGCACATAAAAACAATTTTCTTTGCTCTTGCACATTTTCAAGCTACTAGGAAGAGAAAAAAGGAAAGTTATTAATTAATCATTACTCTTCTGTGTCACATATACAACCAATCTGCCTACTCCTCACACCCCCTCCCTCCACAATATGGGTGAGATTGAATTCCTGAGGAGGGGGTTTCAACATGAGCACAGGAGCTGAAGACACGATGGGTGGTGTTCCTGCAGAGCAGCAGATTCCAAAGGCTTGGTAATTGTAGAACTACAAGCTACAGGAGACACAAAAGGGGGTTGTAACTAAAATTGAGGAAGAAGGTGCCACATGACAAACTTTTTTTCTTTGTTCTTTCCAGGATTCAAATCCTCCATCTTGCAATAGAAATATGCCCATTTTCCTCAACCTACTCCAACTTTCTATCAGTCACTTACGTAAACCATATCAACCATTTTTCAACTTGCACCAGCCTATTAGCCTTCTAACCAACTTCCCTTTTCCTTCAATACACTTTCCACAATCTTTCTTTTTGCAAATTTAAAGCAGTTCTACAAAAGGCTCTTGCTACATCAATCAAACCTTCACTGGGCTGTAATCTGCCTCCTGGAGGTATCCCAGTTATCTTAAACAGTTTCTTCACATCCTTTATATATCTTTTGCCTTCTCTTTGTTCAACCAGACTGACAGCACAATAAAGTAAACATGACGCCTTATCGGTCTGATCAGTAACCGACCCGAACCCCTTACCTCTCATCCACGAAGGGAGGGAAGCTATTAAAGGTTCCCGGTTGTATATATACTCGTTATATACTCGTAAATTACAGCCTCCGCATCTTCGATTGCGGGGAGATTCGCTCAATGGGCGTGATAAGCAGCGCTCAGTGCGTCCTTCCGTGACTACTCTGTCACTCACTACACTGTCCCTATCACTTAGCTATGTCTGATAACTCTTGGGCTAGTCCCTATTGAGGTTATCACAGAGCTGTCAGTCTGGGTCCCTATACAACCGACCTGAGTCCTCTCAGTGACCTTCTACGTGCGTTATCTAGGTTCGGGCCCTCAGCGGAGACCACCCGTCAGTCCGGTCACTTTGGACTCACCCACAACACCCGTAAGTCTAGTCTCCTCTGCCCCACATCTCTCGAATCACAGGCAAATTATCACATACAATGTATATGAAACTTACCGTGATCGTGGAGGTTGATCAGACCTCGATTTCGGGAGATGGGTGTTCAGAGATGTCGACCACCTTCGGATATTGAGGTACAGATGCTTCTTTATGAGGGCCCCACGTTGGGCGCCAGCTGTTAAGGGGGACACAATCTGTCCTCTTAGGGGTCAGTTGTCCAAATTAAAAGAACGTTTGTGCTCATGGTAAGATCTCAAGACGGACACAAAAGTCAGTTTGGAGTCTCCCAACACGTTCAGGCGCTGAGGTAATCTGGGCTGCTCCGTTTATTGCACAAGCATATACACACAGTAGAAAAGGTGGGGAGTTTCGTTTCCCCAGCAAGCTGATAAGCATTAAATACACGTTCTTTTGTTCTTCTAGTCGCATGTCTTGGTTAATACACCCCACCTGGACAGGTGAGCAGGGGAGTCGAATCCATATCAGGATGTACCAGGACATAAGCTACATTTTAGACACGCTGCACAGTTGTAGAAATACTTGCAAAGCTGATATATATATATATATATATATATTTGCAAGGGCAAATAGCATTGAATACATGTATATACAAATGACATAATACTGTGAGGGGAAAATTCAGTATTTCAGCCGGTCTAACTTCACAACATCACAGGGCTGGCTGTTGATTGGCTGCATGCATGGCATTGTGGAGGATCCCTCGTTCCCACAATTCCTTGCTCCATGTCCTAACAGGTACAGCCGCCATTTTAGGAAAAAAAATGCAATTCGTTACCATGAATATTCAGGAAATTCAGATTCAGTGCGAATCGAATAATTTCTTAAATTCGGATCAAATTCCACTTCGTCAGCTTTGATTTGCTCATCTCTACTACTGACAGTCATTACATCTTTTTACAGTGGTCATTAACAGGCTTATATTGGCTGTGGTATAACAGTTGGGCTCCTGCTCTAATATCCCAGATTGACAGAAGCACAACCGTGGCATCTTAATGGTTTAGAGGGAGGGAGCTTCCTCTTTTAGGCATTTGAACCAGGGGCATAGCTAAAGGCTCATCAGCCTTGGTGCAAGAGTTCAGCTTGGGCCCCCCCCCCTCCTTTCCTCAGTGCTGGTGCACCTAGATTTTCTGCTGTCCAAGTCAAAAATTGAACCCCCCCATGCCAAATTCTCACCCTAACCCTTTCCCTCCTAACATTACGTATATCACTGCAGAACATACAGGGTAAGGCTACATTCACACGACAGTTGTTTTTGCGCCATTCACTTCCATGGGTCAGCAAAACAAATCTGTATGTCCATTCCCATTTTTTTCCATTTTGTGGACAAGGATAGGCATTGTTACAGTGGATCCGCAAAAAAAAAAAAAAAAAACGGATGCCATAATGCTTCCAATGTGCCAGTAAGAAGTGCCCCCCAATAATATGCCAGTAAGAAGTGCCCCAATAATGTGCCAGTAAGTCGTGTCCCCATAGTGCCCCTCAATAATGTGCCAGTAAGAAATGTCCCCCAAATTTCCCCCCAAATCATGTGCCAGTAAGAAATGCCCCCCAGTGCCCCCATGTGCCAGTAAGAAATGCCCCCAGTGCCTCCATGTGCCAGTAAGAAATGCCCCCATGTGCCAGTAAGAAGTGCCCCCATGTGCCAGTTAGAAATGCCCCCAGTGCCAGTAAGAAATGGCCACCAGTGACCCCATGTGCCAGTAAGAAATGCCCTCAGTGCCCCCAAAAGAGCTCCGGTCCGTTATTGCACCAATAAAAAACAATGAACACATATACTTACCTCCATGCAGCTATCAGTGATGCGATGCAGGCCTCTTCCGGCCTGTGTCCCGCACTGTACGGCTTAGGCGGCGCTATTATGTCATCGCGCCGCCTGAGCCGGCCTCTGATAGGCTACAGGCACTAGGCCTGCAGCCTATCAGAGGAACAGGCAGGGAAGACACCTCTCCCTCCCCTGCCCCACAGCACAGGCATCTGTTTCGCCATCCTGAGGACGACGATACAGATGACTATGGACTTGGAGATGAGCGCTTCCACAATGGAAGAGCTCATCTCCCTCAGCCCCGCCACCGCCGTTGCCCCCCAACTGTGACCAGGGCCGCGCCGCACCTCGCCTAATTGACGGTGCGGCCCTGCAAGTGGCAAGGGGGGCCCTCGGGACCCCCCTGGCTTAGGGGCCTGGTCGCAACTTCGACCGCTGCGACCCCTATAGCTACGCCACTGATTGGAACCCTGCAAATGAGATTGTGGGGTACTGATGTCTGTCCACTTTGCAGATGGGGCCTAATTAGGCCCCCAAGTCTGCCTGCAGATGCACAGCCTGATAATGCCTGTCAGTATTGTATGCAGTATGGTGTATTATAGAAGTGAAAAAAGGATCCATATCAAAGTCCCTGTCACAGGGAGCCGGCGGTGCGCTTCCTCTGTGCAGTGCCTCCGGACTGCCACTGTTGTTCAGAAGCGATGACGAGATGTGCATCCTCGTCTCCATGACAACAGGGGCGGTGGGGACCTGGCACACGTTCAGTCTCAGCGCGGCCGGCATCCTCCCCATTCCCTTGATGACGTCTCTCCCTTGGTACTTTGTTATCTCTTGGTGAATTTGGCTTTACGACTCTGCATTTCTGTATTGTGGTTCTGTTTTCGTTTATTGTTTTCTCCTGTTTTTCCCTTTCCCTGTACGCCCCTGCACGTATCTAGGCTAAGGTCGCCCAGTTGTACGCCATTGCCTAGGACTGGTCGTGCAAGTAGGCAAGGTCAGATGTGGGGTTCAAGTCAAGGCTGCACTTACCCCCTGACGTGACAGAATCACAGGCCCAATTACCATGGAGCCAATGCGAGTCCTGACAGACCAGATGAGCAACATGGCCCAGGTCATACAGGAGCTGGCGGAGAGGCTACAGCAACAGGAGCAGCTTCAGACCACCTCGGCGGCAGCTCCCTCTTTACAGAACTTGGAACCCCATGTTAAATTACCAATCGTTTTTCAGGGGATAGAAAAATTTGTATGACCTTCAAAGAGAGTTGTAAACTCTACTTTTGTAAGCCTTATACCGGGGTTGGCTCCCCAGGATACAGCGAAGTCACAGACAAGGAAGGAGACTCCAACTCAGATTGACAAAAACAAGATTTTACTAAGTATTTAACGTTTGTAGGAAGGAAATACCCCAAGCATATATACATACACTCAGCTGGAGGCTGAGGCACTTGTGTTACACAGCACGGTGCTCTATCATTGTGCGCCCAGGCTTCTCCACAGTTTTGCCTATCTGCAGTTATAGTAACCCAGCAGCTATACCTTTTAATACCCTAATCACCGCGAACAATTCTGTGAGTGTGGTTCAGGAGCGCCGGCGGTATAACACAAACGCTTACAAACTTAACCAATCAACACTAAACCTCAGAAAGAGTATAACCAGTTGTTTGCCACAGTAAACCCCACTTCTGTAGCAAGGTAGCTTGCAGCCTGCAAACCACCTGTCTAATCTTCAGGCTTTTACCCTGTAGCTATTGAATTGGCGCCAATAACATAATGCGGTGCATGCACGGTTACCCACTGTGCCTGCATAGTGGGCCTCAGTTCTTTCACTGACCTGGGTCCATTGGGTACCTTAACTTTCAGAAGTATCTGGTAGAGGATCTCATCCGGATCTCATTCTAGTCTGTAATATTGCAACAGTCTCTGCTCCAGATCTCCTTGCAGAGTCTTGCTCCCTTAGGGAATAGTCTCACTTGTGGATCACACTAGGAAACACAGACAGTAGCTCTTTCTCCTCTGCCTCTTTGCAGCACACTCTCAAGATGGCTGCCACACACTTCTTCAGTCTGAAGCTCCACCTCTGCCGAACAGGATCTCTTGGTCATTGCTCCAGGGAGCTATAGTCTTTCCTGTGGTAAACAGTGACATCTTGTGGCCAAAAATGAAATGTCAGTTTAATAACAACTATATTTACAGGAACAGGTGCATTCACAGAATGGAGGCTGTTTCACCACCTTACACTTTCGCCTGCACCCCCACTCTTTGGGTTCTGAGCAGCAGAGAGTCGGGATCATAATCTCGTTATTGCAAGGAGATCCCCAGGAGTGAGCCTTTTCTCTTCCCTCAGACTCTTCTTGCTTGTCGTCTGTGGAAGCGTTTTTTTCAGGCCTTAGATCTTCGTTATGATGAACCTGATAAGGCCGCAGTAGCCAAGAACCAACTCCGATCTCTCCGTCAGGGTAACCGTCCAGTAGAGGAGTACTGCACGGAATTTCGTAAGTGGTGTGTTCCCTCATGCTGGAATGATCCAGCACTAAGAAGCCAGTTTAGGTTGGGACTGTCTGAGGACCTTAAAGACTTATTAGTGTGTTACCCCTCCCCTGATACCTTAGACTCGACCATGACATTAGCCATCAGACTGGATCGACGGTTAAGAGAGAGACAGAGAGAACGCCTGACTACTCCTCAGGTGGTTGTTCCACCCGACGTTCCTCCTCCTAGACCACCGGTTATGGACCTTCAAGAGGAACCCATGCAGCTTGGGATAACCGTGAGGGATCAGAGACGTCTGAAAGGGGCCTGTTTCTGAGGTGGCGAGATGAATCATTGGCTTCAACATTGTCCCAAACTTCCTCTCTCTAAGAGGGTTTTCCCGGGGAGTAAGGTATCTCCCAAGGTGGTAAGAGAGAAATTTATATTAACTATTACCATTGTTTATGGCATGTATAGGGTTCGGGGGAAGCATTTATTGACTCTGGATCGGCATCCAACTATTGATTATAGTTTTGCACTATCTCTTTGGGTGCCTATAATTCCTTTAAAGAATGCTATCCGTATCATTGCCCTTGACAATAGGAGGGTGGAGTTTTGTACCCCTGCGGTTACTTTAACTGTTGGTGTGATACAATCCGAAATTTGTTCCTTCTTGATTCTGAAAAATTTACCTGCTGATTTGATCCTTGGTATGCCTTGGTTACGGGATCACAACCCGATTATTATTGGTCCACAGGGGAACTGGAGAAATGGGGGATTAATTGTAATAAGTGTTGTAAGTCTGTGTTACAAGCTGGTGTTACCGTTGATTCACGGATCCTCCCCCAGTATATCAGCGATTTTACGGATGTGTTCTCCATGTCAGAAACAGACTTCCTTCCTCCTCATAGACCATATGATTATTCCATTGACCTCATTGAAGGATCCAAATATCCTAAGAGTCGGACGGATTTACAATCTATCTGCCCCTGAGCGTCAGGCTATGAAGGAGTATTTGAAGGAGAGTCTGCTTAAGGGGCACATAAGGCCCTCTGTGTCGCCAATGGGGGCAGGTTTCTTTTTAGTCCGTAAAAAGGATGGAGGTTTAAGGCCCTGCATAGATTATAGAGAACTGAATAAGATCACCATTAAGAATCGTTATCCATTGCCTCTCATTCTAGATCTATTGAACCAGATACAGGGAGCTTGCTGGTCTTCAAAACTGGATCTAAAAGGGGCCTATAATTTGATTAGAATTAGAGAGGGTGATGAATGGAAGACAGCTTTTAACACCCCGGAGGGTCACCATGAATATCTTGTGATGCCTTTCGGTTTAAGTGATGCACCTGCTGTCTTCCCAAATTTTGTTAATAGTTTTAGGCCATTTATCGGTAGATTTATGATAGTCTAGATTGACAATATCCTCATCTTCTCGGCAGATTGGGACTCGCATGTCTCTCATATTAGACAAGTGTTGGAGGTTTTGCGAAAGAATCAGCTATTTGTCAAAGGGGAGAAATGTATTTTTGGTGTCCAAGAGGTTGCCTTCCTGGGTTATATCCTCACTCCGTATTCTTTAAGATGGACTCTTCCAAGGTGCAAGCGATTCTAGACTGGGTACAGCCTTCCTCCTTGAAAGCGCTCCAACGTTTTCTTGGATTCGCAAATTTTTATTGAAAATTTATTAGAAGATTTTTCAGTAGTCATCAAGCCCCTTACGGATCTGACCCGTAAAGGTGCGGATCTTGTTAACTGGTCTCCCATAGCAATTGAGGCGTTCGAGGCTCTTAAGAGGTGCTTCACCAACGCTCCAGTTTTGGTCCAACCTGACCAAACTAAACCATTTGTAGTGGAGGTGGACCCTCCTGAGGATGGTATAGGAGCTGTACTTTCCCAGGGGTCTCCCACCTTCACTAATTTAAAACCATGTGCCTTCTTTTCGCGTAAATTCTCCCTGGCCGAAAGGAATTACGACATTGGCAATAGAGAACTTTTGGCGATCAAATGGGCCTTTGAAGAATGGCGCCATTTTTTAGAGGGGGCTATGCATTGTGTTACGGTCCTTATGGACCATAAAAACCTGATGTTCCTGGAGTCTGCTATACGATTGAACCCCAGGCAGGCTAGATGGGCTTTGTTTTTTTACCCGTTTTGATTTTTGTGTCACTTTTAGGCCCGGAAGTAAAAATGTCTCGAAACTTCCATGCTCCTCCTGATGTTTCTCCTGAACCCATCTTGCCGTCTAATATAATTGTGGCTGCCACTACTTCTGATTTGACCGTTGAAATCTCTGAGGAACAACATCTGGCTCCACCTGATTCTCCCAGAGATAAGTTGTTTGTACTGTACCTGTTCATCTGCGTTTCCGACTTCTGGGTGAGTGCCATAACTCAGTTTTAAGCGGTCATCCAGGTATTAATGCCACTAAAGAACTCGTCTCTAGATTTTATTGGTGGCCTTCAATGTCTAGGGATGTTCAATCCTTTGTGGCTTCCTGTAGTGTCTGTGATTGGTCCAAGAATCCAAAGACACGTCTGGTGGGTGAGTTACTTCCCTTACCCATCCCTGATAGACCGTGGTCCCACGTGTCTATGGATTTTATCACTGACCTGCCGTGCTCTGAGGGTAAGACAGTGGTATGGTTGTGGTGGATAGGTTCAGTAAGATGTGCCACTTCATTCCTCTGCCCAAATTACCCAATGCCAAGACTTTGGCTTCTTTGTTTATTGACCATATTGTTAGAATACATGGCATTCCTGAAAACATTGAGTCTGATAGAGGCGTTCAGTTTATTTCTAAGTTTTGGAGGGCCTTTTGCTGTAAGATTAATATTGCTTTGTCATTCTCGTCGGCCTTCCATCCGGAAACCAACGGTCAGACTGAACGTCTTAATCAGTCTTTAGAGCAGTATATTAGGTGTTATGTTGCTAATAATCAACTTCTGTGGACTAAGTATTTGTCTCTGAGTTTGCTATTAATAACCAAATCAATTCTTCATCTGGTGTCTCGCCGTTCTTTTGTAACATGGGGTTCCATCCGCGATTTGGGTCTTTTTCCTCATCAGTTTCTTTACTTCCGGAGGTTAATCTCGTCACTCAAGAACTGTGCACAGTTTTGACCAAGGTTCAGTCGAACCTGAAAAAAGCCCAGGAGATTCAGAAAGTTAAGGCTGATAAGAAACGTTCGCGAGGTGTTGACTTTAAAGTGGGAGATAGAGTGTGGTTATCTACTAAGAATCTACATTTGAAGGTACCTTCTAATAAGTTTGCGCCACGTTTTATTGGTCCATACGAGATTACGCAGGTTATTAATCCGGTGTCCTTTAAGTTGCGCCTGCCTGACTCCTTTCGTCTAAACAATGCTTTCCATAAGTCTCTACTTAAGAACTACGTTGCACCTGTTTGCCCAGATGACGCGCCTCCTTATCCTGTGGAGGTGGTAGGGCAATTGGAACACGAGATATTGAGGATAATTGATGTTAGAAAGGTCCACAATTCACTTCAATATCTTGTGCATTGGAGGGGGTTTGGTCCGGAGGACAGATCTTGGGTGCCGGCCAACAAAATGCATGCAGACACTCAGATTAAGAGGTTTCATCAGTGTTATCCTGAGAAACCGGCTTCGGCAAGTAAGGGTCCGGTGGCCCCTCGTGAAAGGGGGGTACTGTCACGGGGAGCCGGCGGCGCGCTTCCTCCGTGCAGCGCCGCCAGACTCCCACTGTTGTTCAGGAGCGAGGACGAGATGTGCGTCCTCGTCTCCATGACAACAGGGGAGGGGAGGACCCGGCGCGCGTTCAGTCTCAGCGCGGCCGGCGTCCTCCCCATCCCCTTGACGACCGGCAGGAGGAGCTTCTGAGTGCTGGCAGGAGGGCCAGTGCTCAGCTATGAATATGTGTGCTATAGATCACATGACGCTAGCCACGTCACGTGACCTACCTCTGAGTACTGGCAGGGAAGCCAGCACTTCCTGTTTCAATTTTGGAATTAGGTCACGTGATGCCACCTCGTCACATGACCTACTTGGATCCCTATTTAAACAGGCAGCCTGCCAGCCACACATTGCCTGTGATTAGTCTTTCATCCAGAGCTTGGTACCACTGTGATTGCTTCCTGTGAATTCGGCTTGTGTACTCGATTACCCTCTCGTCTCTCTCCTGGTACTTCGTTATATCTCGGTTTGACCTCTGTTTGTTATCGGATTTGGCTTTTGAATTTCCCCTGTAGTTTGACGTGTCCTCCAGGTTTGACTTTGGCTTTACGACTCTGCATTTCTGTATTGTGGTTCTGTTTTCGTTTATTGTTTTCTCCTGTTTTTCCCTTTCCCTGTACGCCCCTGCACGTATGTAGGCTAGGGATTGTCGCCCAGTTGTACGCCGTTGCCTAGGACGGGTCGTGCAAGTAGGCAGGGTCAGAGGTGGGGTTCAAGTCAGGGCTGCACTTACAGTACCCCCTGACGTGTCAGTCCCCTCATGGGAATAGTAAGCAGTAAAAAAAGTTTAAGTTGTATTTTTTTTTTTTTAAATCTCCAATTTAAAAAAAAATACCAATTGCAAAAATAAAAATGTCCTACACCTATTTGTTATCCCAATCTATAACGACCTGCACTATGCAATTGGCATGTAATTTATCCTGCATGTTGAATGTCGTAAAAAAAAAAAAACAAAACAAATAATGTCAGAATTGCTGAAACATAATAGAGATATGATAGATTGTGAGCATAATATTGTCCAGTTTATAAAATCCACTTTTTAAATATCCTTTTAGAATATTGTTTCTAAAGAGACTTCTGACATTTAGCCTAATCAGTAAGCAACGATTTACTTGTATATTTCTCATGCTTACATAGCAAAAAAATATTAAACAGTGCTTCAATAGACATTCTCATCACTTGGTGACTGTGGGTGGGCTGAATAACACCATTGTTATACAAGTGTGAACTTAAGACGCAAATTACACCATAGACAGAAATATTACTGCCTGTCCTGAATTGTTATATATACTGGTTTTGTGCTACAAAACCAGACCCCTGCAACAAAAAAAAAATTATTATTATTGCACGCACAGCACCATAATAGCATTCTGCTTCTGAGCAATTACATGTTTTTATTTCAGTGTATTATATCTGTCCGGTGTTATTAAACAGATTGCATTATAGCACAAGCGTTTTACAGCAATAACGCCATGTTATACAAGTGTGAACTTGAAGGTGCAAATTACACCATAAAATGTGACAAATATTTTACCACCTTTCCTGCATTGTTATACAGTGGTGTTGTAGGCAGGAGATTCATCACATTACAAGTTTGCTGTCATGTTTAGGGGTCACTAGAAACCCTGAACATATCTCAACCGACTCATGATTAGGAGAACCCCTGAATATCTCCAGTGTTCGCAGAACTGACAAACAACAACAAAGGAAGCCAAAAGGAATGTTAATTAATCTTTAGGATACCAGTGCCGTATATGTATGGTGCTGGAAACTGGGTCAGAAATCCCAGCGCCGTACAGCTATGATGTGCTGATCAGCTGCAGGGGTCTGTCAGTCACTGATAGCCAGACCCCTGCTGTATGAGCCGACATCGATGAAAACACTGATGCGGCACATGCGGTATCCTGACGGGTCCACGGGTCCCCGCGCCGCTGTGACTGGGACCTGATGGCTAGGACGGCAGCCCGATGTCTTCTTTAGACATTGTGGCTGCCATCCGTGAAGCCTGTAAGATCCAGCCCCCTGGATCACAAAGGAAGCAGGCTGTAAGTGCAATACAGTGAGTAATACACTTACAGCCAATGCATTACAATACAGATGTATTGTAATGCATTGTCAAGGGGATCAGACCCCCAAAAGTTGAAGTCCCAGAGTGGGACAAAAAATAATGTTAAAAAAGGTGTAAAAAAAAATATAAAGTTTTGCAAAAAAAAAAAAAAATTCAAGAAAAATAAATCTTTTCCCCAAATAAAGTTACAAAAATTGTAAAAAAAATAGGGAAAATAATAGACACATTGGGTATTGCCACGTCTGTAAGAACCTTCTCTACAAAAATATCACATGAAATGCTGTAAACATTTTTTAGAAAAAAACTATGCCAAAACATAGTTATTTTTTGACACTTTGCCTCACAAAAAGTGTAACACTAAGCGATCAAAAAGTCATGGTACCAAACCGTCATCTCGTCCTGCAAAAAATGATCCTCTGACATTTACAAAATTATGCCAACATAAAGTAGACATATGGGGAATATTAAGTAATAAATATTTTGTGAGGTATCACTTTCTGTTTTAAAAGCAGAGAAATAGAAACTTTGAAAATTGCTAATTTTTCTAAATTTTTGGTAAATTTTGGATTTTGTTTATAAATAAAGGTGAAATATATTGACTCAAATTTATGACTGTCATGAAGTACAATGTATCACAAGAAAACAGTTACAGAATGGCTTGGATAAGTAAAAAGTGTTCCAAAGTTAGTACCACATAAAGTGACACGTCAGATCTGCAAAAATCGACCTGGGATTTAAGGTGAAAAGTGGATTGGTACGGAAGGGGTTAAAAAAAAAAGTATCACACGCAATCAGAATAAACCAGGAGTGGAAGGAACAGAAACTAAGGCTGGGTTCGCATCATGTTTTATGCCTCTGTTTTACGTATACATTAGAAAAAAGGATACAAAAACGCAGAACACCACTTTCTTATCTTGTTGTATACCTTTTTCACAATGGAACTCTGTCGTGAATGGATGCCACAGTATGACATCAGTCTGATACTGTGGCATCCATACAATCCTTGTGCATATATGCAATGGGCATTTAATACCGCATCCATCAAATTGAGAAGGGACCTTGTATTTGGCAAAAAACATCATATCGCTCGATCAGATCCCTTTGTACTTACATACATCCAGAGGCTGCAGAGCAGTGTCTTGAAGACCATTCACTCTGGGAAACAAATTATATTCCTTTTTTTTGGTCCTTCTGCTATGACAGCTCGCATCTTGTTGTGATATGTGGGTTTTTTCAAGGGAGGATCGCATCCGGGCAAAACTTGCAGATATACCTTGCCTTGCAACACCTTTCAGGACTCACAACATAAGCCTACCTTCAGAATCAAACTGTATATTAACTGTAATTCATAGTATGTTATTTATATTATCGTTTGTACTGAATGTGAGCTTATGTTATGTTGGGAGCAACACTAGAAAATTCAAGGTCCATATTTTGAAACACTTGAATTATATTACCAATACTAGTATGTACAATGTGTCAAATGCAGCTACAAACTTTATAGACAAACATGAGAGATCTGTGCATTCCTTTAAGATATTCGCTATTGAAGTTCCTAAAAAGCCTCATTGGGGAGCTGATATGAAATGTCTTCTGCTAGACAAGGAAGCATATTGGATGTTTCATTTATATACCTGATACCCAACCGGTCTAATTTTATGCAGAGAATTTGTTACATTTTCTATAGCCACTGTCACTAGTGGGGTACCACAGGGGTCAGTATTTGTCCCTATTCTCTTCAGTATATTTATACATGATCTTGTAGAAGGCTTGCACAGTAAAATATCAATTTTTAACACAGAAGAGGACAGTACACTGCTACAGATGGATCTAGATAGATTGGAAGCTTGGGCAGAGAAGTGGCAGATGAGGTTTAACACTGACAAATGTAAAGTTATGCACATGGGAAGGAATAATGCAAGTCACCAGTACATACTAAATGGTAAAACACTGAGTAACACTGACATGGAAAAGGACCTAGGAATTTTAGTAAACAGCAAACTAAGCTACAGAAACCAGTGTCGGACAGCTTCTGCCAAGGCCAATAAGATAATGGGTTGCATCAAAAGGGGCATAGATGCCCGTGATGAGAACATAGTCCTGCCACTTTACAAATCACTAGTCAGACCACACATTGAGTACTGTGTACAGTTCTGGGCTCCTGTGAACAAGGCAGACATAGCAGAGCTGGAGAGGGTTCAGAGGAGGGCAACTAAATTAATAACTGGAATGGGTGGACCACAGTACTCAGAAAGATTATCAAAATTAGGGTTATTCACTTTAGAAAAAAGACAACTGAGGGAAGATTTAATAACTATGTGTAAATATATTAAGGGTCAGTACAGAGATCTCTCCCATCATCTATTTATCCCCAGGACTGTGACTGTGATCAGGGCCGGTTTTAGACAATGTGTGGCCCTGGGCAAAATTTTAAGTGGGGCTCTAAATGAAATATTGCACAAACAACACAGTCACATATAGCCTGAGTAACTGAATAATATTACCTTAGTCTTACTGAATAAAAAACACTATACAAAGACCAACATAACCACCATACATAAAGTGTAGATACTAATTCTACACAGGAGCACAGAAGAACATATTAAACGTGTTATTTGGGGATTCAGTATTAATGGCCTATCTTTAGGATAGATCATCAATATCAGATCAGCTGGCATCCATCTTCCAGGACCCCTGCCAATCAACTGTTGGGAGGCCAGTGATGCCAATGTACTGTATATCACTCACAAGTTCTAGTTGCAGTTCAGTCCCATTCAAGTGAAAGGAGTTGATCTGCAATACCAAGCACCGCTGCTGTCTAATGCTTGGTAAGCTATAAAGAGACTGCAGTGCTCACCGGAGCTCTGGTCAGAGCAGCGGCCTATTCGAACAGCTGATCAGCAGGGAGTTCAGGAGTCGGATCCCCACTGATCTGATATTGATGACCTATCCTGAGGGTAGAGCATCCATATCAAATTCCCTTGTAAACCTTTTAAGTGAAAAAACAAGAAGCAGATTGGAAAGACAAACATATTCAGTGTAACTCTCCTTCAAAAACACTTTCTACGTGTCATAGTGACCTGCCAATTTAGATTGGTGGAAATCGGAGTATTGAGACCCCACTTAAACAAGGAAGCGAAAATACTCAGCCTTGTACTGTCCCTCCTTACTAACAAAAGATTGGATCACAGACCTTCTATAAGGGTCCATTCACATGTCCGCAACTGTTTTGAGGTCCGCAAATCACGGATCTGCAAAACACAGACGCCGGCCATGTGCGTTCAGCATTTTGCGAACCACACATGGCCGGCACTATAGTAGAAATGCATTTTTCTGTCTGTAGTTGCAGACAAGAATAGGACATGTTCTATTTTCTTGCGGCGCCACGGAATGGAAGTGCAGATGTGGACAGTATCTACTGTTCACATCCGTACTTTCTTTCCATGGCCTCACATAAAAATAAAGCATGTTCTTTTCTCTAGACTGGAAAAAAAAATGGCATGCTCATTGCCAAGAGCCATGTTTTGAGAGACCGCAAAACAGATACGGTTGTGTGCATGAGGCCTTACCCAGTCCTCAACTAGCGAGGAGGGACAAGACGACTGAGCACTTCTGCCTCCTTGTTCACTTATATTAGAGAATATATATATAACATAGTAACATAGTAACATAGTTTGTAAGGCCGAAAAAAGACATCTGTCCATCCAGTTCAGCCTGTTTTCCTACAAGTTGATCCAGGGGAAGGCAAAAAAAACCCTGTGAGGTAGAAGCCAATTTTGCTCACTTTAGGGGGAAAAATTCCTTCCCGACTCCAGTCAGGCAATCAGAATAACTCCCTGGATCAACGACCCATCTCTAGTAACTATAACCTGTAATATTATTACCCTCCAGAAATACATCCAGGCCCTTCTTGAACTCTCTTAGTGAACTTACCATCACCACCTCCTCAGGCAGAGAGTTCCATAGTCTCACTGCTCTTACCGTAAAGAATCCTCTTCTATGTTTATGTACAAACCTTCTTTCCTCCAGACGCAGAGGATGTCCCCTCGTCACAGTCACAGTCCTCGGGATAAATAGATGATAGGAGAGATCTCTGTACTGACCTCTGATATATTTATACATAGTTATTAGATCTCCCCTCAGTCGTCTTTTTTCTAAAGTGAATAACCCTAATTTTGATAATCTTTCTGGGTACTGTAGTCCACCCATTCCAGTTATTACTTTAGTTGCCCTCCTCTGAACCCTCTCCAGCTCTGCTATGTCTGCCTTGTTCACAGGAGCCCAGAACTGTACACAGTACTCCATATGTGGTCTGACTAGTGATTTGTAAAGTGGCAGGACTATGTTCTCATCACGGGCATCTATGCCTCTTTTGATGCAACCCATTATCTTATTGGCCTTGGTAGCAGCTGTCTGACACTGGTTTCTGCAGCTTAGTTTGCTGTTCACTAAAATTCCTAGGTCCTTTTCCATGTCAGAGTTACCCAATGCTTTACCATTTAGTATGTACTGGTGACTTGCATTATTCCTTCCCATATGCATAACCTTACATTTGTCAGTGTTAAACCTCATCTGCCACTTTTCTGCCCAAGCCTCCAGTCTATCCAGATCCTGCTGTAGCAGTGCACTGTCCTCCTCTGTGTTAATTACTTTACACAGTTTAGTGTCATCTGCAAAAATTGATATTTTACTGTGCAAGCTTTCTACAAGATCATTAATAAATATATTGAAGAGAATAGGACCCAATACAGACCCCTGTGGTACCCCCACTAGTGACAGTGACCCAATCTGAGTATGTACCGTTAATAACCACCCTCTGTTTTCTATCACTAAGCCAGTTACTTACCCACATACAGACATTTTCTCCCAGGCCAAGCATTCTCATTTTGTATACTAACCTTTTATGTGGTACCGTGTCAAACGCTTTGGAGAAGTCCAAATATACAACATCCATTGAGTCGCCGCGGTCAAGTCTAGAACTTACCTCCTAATCAACATATATATATATATATATATATATATATATACACACAGAAAGAACATACATACAGTATATTTGTTTACGCATATATACTCACATAACATACATATGACCATACATTTTACATTATAGAATCATACATATACATTATATATGAACACTCATACACACACTGTATATTATGTATATGTGTGTATATATATATATATATATATACACTCACCGGCCACTTTATTAGGTACACCTGTCCAACTGCTCGTTAACACTTAATTTCTAATCAGCCAATCACATGGCGGCAACTCAGTGCATTTAGGCATGTAGACATGGTCAAGACAATCTCCTGCAGTTCAAACCGAGCATCAGTATGGGGAAGAAAGGTGATTTGAGTGCCTTTGAACGTGGCATG
The DNA here is from genome assembly GCA_900303285.1 of Rhinella marina. NCBI lineage: Eukaryota > Metazoa > Chordata > Amphibia > Anura > Bufonidae > Rhinella > Rhinella marina. The sequence goes on from ONZH01029136.1 coordinate 20,196, forward strand.
GTTGTTGGTGCCAGAAGGGCTGGTCTGAGTATTTCAGAAACTGCTGATCTACTGGGATTTTCACGCACAACGATCTCTAGGGTTTACAGAGAATGGTCCGAAAAAGAAAAAACATCCAGTGAGCGGCAGTTCTGTGGGCGGAAATGCCTTGTTGATGCCAGAGGTCAGAGGAGAATGGGCAGACTGGTTCGAGCTGATAGAAAGGCAACAGTGACTCAAATTGCCACCCATTACAACCAAGGTAGGCAGAAGAGCATCTCTGAACTCACAGTACGTCGAACTTTGAGGCAGATGGGCTACAGCAGCAGAAGACCACACCGGGTGCCACTCCTTTCAGCTAAGAACAGGAAACTGAGGCTACAATTTGCACAAGCTCATCGAAATTGGACAGTAGAAGATTGGAAAAAACGTTGCCTGGTCTGATGAGTCTTGATTTCTGCTGCGACATTCGGATGGTAGGGTCAGAATTTGGCGTCAACAACATGAAAGCATGGATCCATCCTGCCTTGTATCAACGGTTCAAGCTGGTGGTGGTGGTGTCATGGTGTGGGGAATATTTTCTTGGCACTCTTTGGGCCCCTTGGTACCAATTGAGCATCGTTGCAACGCCACAGCCTACCTGAGTATTGTTGCTGACCATGTCCATCCCTTTATGACCACAATGTACCCAACATCTGATGGCTACTTTCAGCAGGATAATGTGCCATGTCATAAAGCTGGAATCATCTCAGACTGGTTTCTTGAACATGACAATGAGTTCACTGTACTCAAATGGCCTCCACAGTCACCAGATCTCAATCCAATAGAGCATCATGGATGTGCAGCCGACAAATCTGCGGCAACTGTGTGATGCCATCATGTCAATATGGACCAAAATCTCTGAGGAATGCTTCCAGCACCTTGTTGAATCTATGCCACGAAGAATTGAGGCAGTTCTGAAGGCAAAAGGGGGTCCAACCCGTTACTAGCATGGTGTACCTAATAAAGTGGCCGGTGAGTGTATATACATATATACACAGAATGTAGATGTATGTGCGGACACACACATACCTACATAAAAACACACAATATACACATTTACACTCAGGTATTGTACACATACTGTAATTAATGTTCACGTTACACACAAATCTTACATTTTATTGGGTGAATTGGAGGGAGAGTTAGGCTACTTTCACATTAGCGTTTTTAAATTCCGGTATTGAGTTCCGTCAGGGGGGCTCAATACCGGAATAAAACGCTTCAGTTTTGTCCCCATTCATTGTCAATGGGGACAAAACTGAACTGAAGACAACGGAATGCTCCTAAAAGCACTCCGTTCCGTCTTCAGACCGGAGAGCAAACCGCAGCATGCTGCGGTTTTCTCTCCGGTCCAGGCATCCGAACCAAGACAGATCCATCATGACCCCCAATGAAAGTCAATGGGGACGGACCCTTTGGTGTGGCACAATGGTAAACGGATCCGTCCTCCATTGACTTTCAATGGAGTTAATGATGGATCCATCACCTACACATACATACACAAACATACACAGACATATACACATACAAACATATATACATATACATACTTACATTCTCCTGGCAGGCCCCAGGTCTTCCCAGCGCAGGAGGGCACGCAGGTAGGACGATTTCACTCAGCGTCCACCATAGGGCGCTGTGGGAAATCGTCATACCTGCGCGCCCTCCTGTCTGTGGAGAACTTCGGCCTGCCAGGGGAATGTAAGTATGTGTGTGTATGTTTGTGTGTGTGTCTGTGTGTACTGTGTTTGTGTATGTGACACTGTGTGACGTGTGGGGCCGGAGCGCGGTTCCGGCCCCACATATGTCCTTGCGGCAGTCCAGATCCGGCGGCACCCCTCCTCCACCCTCTCTGTCCCGGCACTGCTCTGAGGTATCTGTGTGTGTGCTGGGGGAGGGGGAAGTGTATGACAGGAGCACAGGCAGCAGCTGCCAGATGACGGAACCTCTGCTAGAAGGAGTTAGCTGTTGTCTGGCTAATTGATGGTGCAGATTGTTTCCAGTTAACCTCTGCTCCCTACTGCAGAGCCTCATGGCATTGCTTTATGTAAATATAGGAGGAAGACCACCTGAAGGGGGCCCCTTTGGTGACGAGGCCCAGGGCAATTGCCCAGTTTGCCCCCCCCCCAACGCCGGCCCTGACTGTGACGAGGGGACATCCTCTGTGTTTGGAGGAAAGAAGGTTTGTACACAAACATAGAAGAGGATTCTTTACTGTAAGAGCAGTGATACTATGGAACTCTATTTCTGGAGGGTAACAATATTACAGGTTATAGAGATGGGAGTTATTCTGATTGCCTGATTAGATTAGGGAAGGAATTTTTTCCCCTAAAGTGGGTAAAATTGGCTTCTACCTCACAGGGTTTTTATTGCCTTCCTCTGTATCAACTTGTAGGATAACAGGCCGAACTGGATGGACAGATGTCTTTTTTCGGCCTTATAAACTATGTTACTATGTTACAAATTATTGTGTATCGCTATGACTAAGAATGCATGTAATGTTTGAAACACTTAAAGAGGACCTTTCACCACTCCTCACATGCCTGTTTTAACCCTTAGAGTCCCAGAGCCATACATGCACGTGCAGCGGGCGTCATGGCCGGCAAGTCTCTGCTGTTACTAACAGCAGAGACTTGCGGGTACTTAACACCATCAGCGGCGTCTTCGTAGGCCTTTAGATGCCGTGATCACGGCATCTAGTTGCGTCTGGTGTACAGACACCCTGTGTGGCCAATCGGGGTGTCTGTACACGATCTGAAAGCTGTAAACCTCGCTGATGAGGTTTACAGCTTTTAAAGTGCAATTCTTATTCTGGCCACTAGATGGCAGGCCAGGATAAGAAATGAGCAAATTCGGTCATTAAGTCAAAAATAAAAGACCCTCATTGCTCATAAAGAAAAAATAAAAAACACAATCTATTTGCTCATATTTGAGCTTTAAAATAATCACAAAAAAATGTTAAAAATGTAAAAAAATGTATAAAAAATAAAAAATATAAAAGTTCAAATCACCCCCCTTTCCGTATAATTAAAAAATAAATACCTAAATAACAATAAATATAGACATCATGGGTATCACCGTGACCGAAAATTCCCGTACTTTTAAAATATAAAAAAAAAATCCAATACAGCAAATTGTGTGGCGGAAAAAAGCGTCCAAATGGTGATTTGCTGTTTTTTGTCGCTTTTTTTTTTTCTAAAAAAAATTAAATAAAAAGTGATCAAAAAGTCATACACACCCCAGAATGGTATCAATAAAAACTTCAGATCGCCCCGCAAAAAATGAGCCCCCATACAGCTCCGTACACATAAATACCAAAAAGTTATAGGGGTCAAGATATGACAAAAAAAAGGCCAACTTTATAATTATTTTATCACTATCAAAACGCAGGAAAAACTATACATTTTAGGTATCGCCGAACTCGTACTGACCCGTAGAATGAAAGTAACTGGTCAGTTTTAATGAACATCGAACGTTGTAAATAAGAAACCCGTAGAACTGTAGCGGAATAGCGTTTTTTTTTGCAATTTCACCCGATTTGGAATTTTTTCCCGCTTCCCACTACACCATATGCAATATTAAATTATGGCGTTGGAAAGTACAACTTGTCCCGCAAAAAACAAGCCCTCATACAGCTATGTGAACAGAAAAATAAAACAGTTATGGCTGTTTGAAGGCAGGGAGCGCAAAACGAAAACGCAAAGCCAAAAAAACCTCCGGGACTGAAAGGTTTAATAGCTTCACGCATTCCCCATGTAATAACAATTCTGGAGCATCTATTCTTATGGCTCTATGTTGTGCACTAGAACTTATCAATGAATTGCTATTTGCCTTCAGTAAAGGAACAGAGGGGAGGTGACCAGTTGGGGGTGTGTCCCTGCACAGACTGACTCTATCCAATCAGTGCTGCCATGTTCAGACTCTGCAGGTACACACCCCCAACTTGTTACCTCCCCTCTGTTACCTTACTGAAGACAAATAGCAATTCATTCATAACTTCTAGTGCAAATAATAAAGCAATGGCACAACATACAGACATGAGAATAGATGCTCCAGACTTATTACATGGGGAATGTATGAAGCTATTAAAACAGGCATGTCAGGAGTGGTGAAAGGTCCTCTTTAAGCTGTTTTTATGGGGTTGGTGTAAGTTGTGTCACTGTTTTTTTGGACAGCAATAAAGAGAAACTTTGTTTTAACATTTGCTGGATCTTCTTTCAAACCTATATGCAATATGAGAACAAGATTATAGGTAAAAGAGGATTATCTATACTGTACATGCATAGTCGCATAGTACAACAAAACCATCAGAAATGAGAAATATGCAATCTAGTCACAAACAATATGAGGCAACAGTAAAATGTATAATGTATAAAAAGTATGGAGATCGTACTACATAAAATAGTAGTAAGGAA
>ONZH01029137.1:0-56191 GCA_900303285.1 Rhinella marina
GTACGTCACAGAATACAACCAAGTCATTTGCTACAATATCATCTACAGCTTGATCCAGAAAACTCTCTGTGCGACATTTGTCTGGGTCGCAGACTAATAGCCACCTTAACAGGGGTCAGTCAGTTCTACCATAGTTCCTGCAGTCACGTTCCAAAAAAACAAAATTAAAAAAAATATATTTTTTCAGTTGTTTTAGCTCAGTGATACAATCCATTTACTCAGCTGTGTTGTAACCTTTCTGTGTGTCACAGTTCAGCACACTAGCTCCCATCCGTATATACTGTCCAGGTGACACTTTCTGTACGTCACAGAATACAACCAAGTCATTTGCTACCAATATCATCTACCAGCTTGATCCAGAAAAATTCTCTGTGCGACATTTTGTCTGGGTCGCAGACTAAATAGCCACCGTTAACAGGGTGTCAGTCAGTTCTAACATAGTTCTTGCACGTCACGTTCCCAAAAAAACAAAATTAAAAAAAATATAAAAAAACAAATATAAAAAAAAAAATTAGTTTTTCAGTTGTTTTAGCTCAGTGATACAAATCCATTTTACTCAGCTGTGTGTAACCTTTCTGTGTGTCACAGTTCAGCACACTAGCTCCCGATCCGTAATATACTGTCCAGGTGACACTTTCTGTACGTCACAGAATACAACCAAGTCATTTGCTACCAATATCATCTACGCTTGATCCAGAAAAATTCTCTGTGCGACATTTGTCTGGGTCGCAGACTAAATAGCCACCGTTAACAGGGTGTCAGTGAGTTCTACCATAGTTCTTGCACGTCACGTTCCCAAAAAAATAAACAAAATAAAAAAAAAAAAAAATTATTTTTTCAGTTGTTTTAGCTCAGTGATACAAATCCATTTTACTCAGCTGTGTGTAACCTTTCTGTGTGTCACAGTTCAGACAACTAGCTCCCATCCGTTATATACTGTCCAGGTGACACTTTCTGTACGTCACAGAATACAACCAAGTCATTTGCTACCAATATCATCTACCGCTTGATCCAGAAAATTCTCTGTGCGACATTTGTCTGGGTCGCAGACTAAATAGCACAACGTTAACAGGGTGTCAGTCAGTTCTACCATAGTTCTTGCACGTCACGTTCCCAAAAAACAAAATTAAAAAAAATATAAAAACAAATATAAAAAAAAATTATTTTTTCAGTTGTTTTAGCTCAGTGATACAAATCCATTTACTCAGCTGTGTGTAAACCTTTCTGTGTGTCACAGTTCAGCACACTAGCTCCCATCCGTATATACTGTCCCAGGTGACACTTTCTGTACGTCACAGAATACAACCAAGTCATTTGCTACCAATATCATCTACAGCTTGATCCAGAAAACTCTCTGTGCGACATTTGTTTGGGATCGCAGACTAAATAGCCACCGTTAACAGAGTTTCAGTCAGTTCTACCATAGTTCTTGCACGTCACGTTCCCAAAAAAACAAAATTAAAAAAAAAATTAGTTTTTCAGTTGTTTTAGCTCAGTGATACAAATCCATTTTACTCAACTGCGTGTAACCTTTCTGTGTGTCACAGTCCAGCACACTAGCTCCCATCCGTATATACTGTCCAGGTGACACTTTCTGTACATCACTTAATTCTACCAGACTGAACAAGTTTGTGGGTTTCAGTACACCAGGCCCGTTTAAATTTTTTTTTTGTATCATACACTTATATACAAACAATGTTGAACCCCAGGGCTAAGGGTCGAGGACGAGGGCGTGGGCGTGGGCATTCAATTACTGCAGGGGGCAAAGGCCGTGGTCCTGGGCAGGGTGAGACAGTATCTGCTGATGAGGGACTGTGGAACGCCGCAGAGTTACACTCCCTAGCTTCATGTCTCAACTTACAGGGACACGTGGTAGAGGACTGTTGAAACCACAACAGTGCGAACAGCTGATCTCGTGGATTGCGGACAATGCTTCAAGTAATTTGTCCACCAGTCAGTCTTCCACGCAGTCCACCCACGTTACCCAAGGGAGCACTCCTATGGCTTCCTCCACCTCAACCTCCTTCCCCCCTGTCTGCCCCTCCCAGGGAAAATTTGGAATGCGATCCGGCATACTCTCAGGAACTGTTTTCTGGACCCTTCACAGAGTCACAAACCACTTCTCAGGTTGCTGCTGACCTCGTTCCCGATGCCCAAGTTTTCCAACTGTCGCAGTCTGTGGGTGATGATGATGACAATGTTGACTTAGTGGAAGAAGTTTGTAAAGAGGTGTCGGACGATGAGGAGACACGGTTGTCAGACAGTGGTGAAGTTGTTGTTAGGGGAGGAATTCCGAGGGGGGAGCAGACTGAGGAATCGGAGGTTGATGAGGTGACTGACACAAGCTGGGTTGATATGCCGAGTGAAGACAGTGTTTCTGAGGCGGAGGCGAGTGCTGCACCAGAACAGGTTGGAAGAGGCAGTGGTGTGGCCAGAGGGAGAAGCAGGGCCAGAGCTGGTGCATCAGCAGCAACTGTTTCATGTAGTGAAGCTCCCGTGGCGAGGCCTAGATGTTCGCAAGTCTGGAGGTTCTTTAAAGAAAGTGAGGATGACCGACGGACTGTGGTGTGCAACCTGTGCCACACCAGGATCAGCAGGGGTGCCACCACTACTAGCCTAACCACCACCAGCATGCGCAGGCATATGAGTGCTAAACACCCCACTCAATGGAACCAAGGCCGTTCACCACCTCCTGCGGGTCACACCACTGCTCCTTCCCCTGTGTCACTCGCTGCCTCTGCTAGTCAACGCCCTGCGTCACTCGCTGCCTCTGCTAGTCAACCCCCTGCCCAGGACCCCGGCACGAGCGCCTCCCGCCGGAAAACCACACCTTCGTCTCCACGATCCTCCACAGTGTCCACCAATGTGTCCCAGCGCAGCGTTCAGCTGTCTTTACAGCAGACGCTGGAGCGCAAGAGGAAATACAGTTCCACCCACCACATGCCCAAGCCCTCAACGTCCACATCTCCAAATTGCTTGAGCCTGGAGATGCTGCCCTATAGGCTGGTAGAGACCGAGGCCTTTCGAAATCTCATGGCGGTGGCTGCCCCTCGGTATTCGGTCCCCAGCCGCCACTATTTTTCCTGATGTGCCGTCCCAGCCCTACACCAGCACGTGTCACAGAACATCATCCGTGCCCTGACCAACGCTGTTTCTGAGAAGGTCCACCTAACCACGGACACGTGGACAAGTGCTGCTGGGCAGGGACACTATATCTCACTGACGGCACATTGGGTTAACTTGGTGGAGGCTGGGACCGAGACTGACCCTGGGGCCGCTCATGTACTGCCCACACCGAGGATTGCGGGGCCTACCTCGGTCACGGTCTCTCAGACGTACTATGCCTCCTCCTCCTCCGACCCCTCCTCCTCCTCCACCGAATTACCATCCGTGGGCACGGCGCCTTCAGTCGGTAGCTCTAGGCGCAGCAGCAGTGCCGTGGGTAAGCGCCAGCAGGCGGTGCTCAAACTGCTGAGCTTAGGTGACAAAAGGCACACCGCCCAAGAGCTGTTACAGGGCATCACGGCGCAGACCGATGTGTGGCTGGCACCGCTGAACCTCAAGCCAGGCATGGTTGTGTGTGACAACGGGCGTAACCTGGTGGCGGCTCTGCAACTCGGCAGACTGACACATGTGCCATGCCTGGCCCACGTGTTCAACCTAATTGTTCAGCGGTTCCTCAAGACATACCCCAATCTGTCTGATTTGCTCACCAAGGTGCGCCGCATCTGTGCGCATTTCCGCAAGTCGACCACAGATGCTGCCACTCTCAGGGCAGAGCAGCGCCGCCTACAACTGCCCGCTCACCGACTGTTGTGCGACGTGCCCACGAGATGGAATTCCACATTAAACATGTTATCCAGAGTTTACCAGCAGCGCAGAGCGATTGTAGACTGCCAGATGTCATCTTCCACCAGAACTGGTAGTCAGGTCTCTCAGATTCCTCAAGTCTACAATGAGGAGTGGACGTGGATGTCTGATATCTGCCAGGTGTTGAGCAACTTTGAGGAGTCAACACAGATGGTCAGCGGCGATGCCGCCATTATCAGCCTCACCATCCCGCTGCTTTGCCTGTTGAAAAACTCACTGCTCAGCATCAAGTCGGATGCTTTGCGCTTGTCACAAGAGACGGTGGAGGAAGATACGTCGCTTGATAGCCAGAGCACCCTCCGGTCTGTTTCTGTTTCTGTTTCAGCGCGTATCGGAGGAGGGGGATGAGGATGAGGAGGAAGAGGAGGAGAATGTCGGCGAGACAGTAGAGGGTACCAGTGCTCAGTCCTTAACTCTTGAGCGTGTATGGGCTGAAGAGGAGGACTTGGAGGAGGAGGAGGAGGAAATGGAGAGTCAGGCCAGTGAGGAGAGGGAATTCTTACGTGTTGGGACTCTGGCACACATGGCAGACTTCATGTTAGGCTGCCTATCCCGTGACCCTCGGTTTAGAAGAATTTTTTCAAACACCGATTACTGGGTGTTCACTCTCCTGGACCCACGGTACAAGCAGAACCTTTCCACTCTCATCCCTGCAGAGGAAAGGAGTATGAGAGTGAATAGATATCAACAGGCCCTGGTGCACAAGCTGAAACAATTCTTCCCATCTGACGCCACTAGCGGCAGAGGGCATGGTTCTGTGGGCCAAGTAGCGGAGGAGAGGAGCCGAGCAGGCAGCTTGTCCAGCACTGGCAGGGGAACGCTCTCCAAGGCCTTTGCCAGTTTTATGTCACCCCAGCAAGACACTGTCACCTGTCCCCAGTCTAGGCAGAGTAGGGGGGAGCTGTACAGAAAGATGGTGAGGGAGTACCTAGCTGACCATACCAACGTCCATAGCGATCACTCTGCTCCATACAACTACTGGGTTTCAAAGCTGGACACGTGGCCTGAACTGGCGCTGTACGCCTTGGAGGTGCTGGCCTGCCCTGCCGCTAGCGTGCTGTCAGAGCGGGTATTCAGTGCAGCTGGTGGCGTCATCACCGATAAGCGTACACGCCTGTCAACTGACAGCGCTGACAGGCTGACGCTTATTAAAATGAACAAAGCCTGGATTTCACCGGAATTCAAATCTCCTCCGGGGGAAAGCAGCTAAAGATTAAATTACTTATGTATCCGATTCCTCTTCTCTACTCTCTCTCTACTCCTCCTCCTCCTCCATATCGTCTTTGCCTAACGCTGACCCAAAAAACGCCATTTTTTAGAGGTCCAACTGGCACTCTTTTAGCACAATTTTTCCGGAGGGCCCCTACAGGCCCTCTATCAAACAATTTTTCCAGAGGTCCACCTACAGGCCCTCTCTTCAAACAATTTTTCAGGAAGGCCCCTACAGGCCCTCTCTCCAAACAATTTTTCCGGAGGTCCACCTATAGGCCCTCTGTCCAAACAATTTTTCTGGAGGTCCACCTATAGGAAACATTTTTCGGAGTCCACTACAGGCCCTCTCCAAAACAATTTTTTCCGGAGGTCCACCTATAGGCCCTCTGTCCAAACATTTTTCCGGAGTCCACCTATAGGCCCTCGTCCAAACAATTTTTCCGGAGTTCCACCTACAGGCCTCATCTTGCCACCAACAATTTTTCCGGAGGTCCACCTATAGGCCCTCTGTCCAAACAATTTTAACGGAGGTCCACCTACAGGCCCTCTCTCCAAACAATTTTTCCGGAGGTCCACCTACAGGCCCTCTGTCCAAACAATTTTTCCGGAGTTCCACCTACAGGCCGTCTCTCCAAACAATTTACGTCTTTTTCCTATCTTTCTCTCTCTCCAAACTAATTTTTCCAGATAGCTGCCATATACGGTATTAAACTGAGTAGTATACATAGAACACATACCACACTTGATCAAGCTCATAATTGACAATTGTACCGGTTGATGCTAAATTTTTAAGTTGGGGTCCTGCGTCGTCATTCTAACTACATCCGGCTGTTGTCACCACCACACACGCTAGCCCCAGGGGGCACTCCCCTGGCTCTTCAAGCTCAACCTCCTTCCCCCCAGCCTGCCCCCCCACCTACAGGCCCTCTCTCCAGTTCCTGTTTCCAGTTTTATTTGCGCAAACTGCATACATTTTTATTTTTGGGGATAGGTGTGAAAAATAATATTACTTGCAAATCTATATTGCCCAACATTGGATACGGTAGCAAGTAGAAGACCAAACACATGCTGCCCACAGGGTTCAGCAAATTCCTGGTCCACCCGCAAATTCCTTGTCCACAATGTCAAGGAGGTCGAGGTTCTGTGGATGAGCAACAAGTCCTTCTGTACTGAAATCGCCGACAAATTCTCCATCTAAGAACCTACAGACCGTTGTGGAGAGAGCGGCACAGCTCGCCATCAAAGTGACGAACCCCAACGCCAGACTGCGCTGAGAAGATAACGAATAAATATCTCTGTGGTTATTTTTGCTAAATAAAAGTTAAATAAACCCCCAAAAAATTCATCTGTTCCTGTGCCTGATCCACCCAAGTTGAATCTGTCCCATCATGAGAAAGTCCCCCCAAGGAGTCCCCACTGTAACTTGCTTCCCATACAACTACTTCACCCCCCGACACCTGTGTCTCGCCATTGTCCACCACCTCCTCAGACAACACTGGTAAATCCACACTGTCAGCACACGGAAACAGCAAAAGGTCTTGCGAATTGGGGCAGAGAATGTTCTGGGCTAGCACATCAGAGAAGGGGTGACTATGGGGTTCCAGGGAGTACGTGACCACATGCAATCTCCATCTAAAAAGTCATGCCACACTTGATCAATCTCATAATTTATGACTGTACCGGTTGATGCTAAATTTTTAGGTTGGGGTCCTGTGTCGTCATTCTAACTCCATCCGGCTGTTGTCACCACCACACACGCTAGCCCAGGGGGCACTCCTCTGGCTCTTCCAGCTCAACCTCCTTCCCCCCAGCCTGCCCCCCACCTACAGGCCCTCTCTCCAAACAATTTACGTCTTTGTCCTATCTTTCTCTCTCTCCAAACCATTTTTCCGGATAGCTGCCATATACGGTTTTAAACTGAGTAGTATACATACCACAGTTGATCAATCTCATAATTTACGACTGTACCGGTTGATGCTAAATTTTTGGGGTCCTGCGTCGTCATTCTAAATACATCCGGCTGTTGTCACCACCACACACGCTAGCCCAGGGGGCACTCCTCTGGCTCTTCCAGCGAAACCTCCTTTCCCCCCACCTACAGGCTCTCTCTACAAACAATTTACCCAGATAGGGGACGTATTAGATGTTGTACTGATGTTTTTTTTTGTTCTTCTTTTATCTGCCTCCTGACCTGTGATAGGCAGAGCATGGACACGTCCCCTTAGCTGCAGTGGGAAAGACACTCCCCTGGCCAGAGCAAGCTCTTTTCCGTTTCCGTGGTCGAAAAATCCATTAAATATAAGGTCCCAAGACAGGGGACGTATACGGTATTAAACTGAGAAGAATCGATACCATACCGGTTGATGCAACAGTTTTTACAAATCCATTCTGGCTGTTGTCACCACCACACACGCTCGCCCAGGGGGCACTCCTCTGGCTCTTCCAGCGAAACCTCCTCCCCCCCCCCCTACAGGCCCTCTCTCCAAACAATTTACCCGGGTAGGGTGACGTATTAGATATTGTACTGATTCTGAATTGCCTCCTGCGATAGACAGGAATCGAACCCAGATCAACTGCTTGGGTAGTAGCTATGCTCACCACTATACCACCAGCAGGCACAGCAACTGATAAGAACAGATACTAAACTTGATTTCAGCTGCAGTGCCAGCATGAGCAGTGGTGTCACCTGCAGGCGGTGATGGACCTTCGTTGCACCTAGTTGGGTGCTTCCCTAACATGTGATGGGTATTTGCCTCGCCTTTCTTGGTCTGGGTGAGCACAATTGCCATGAGGGTAACCACCAGGCTGTTGCCTGAGGATTTGGGGTAATGGTGGGATTAAGCAGCCTCAGAGGCATCCATGCATGCTGCCCCTGCTGTTTCCTGTCCATTTCCGTGGTGTTTCCATCATTTTCTGAGGTTTCCAGGCAAACTTCCCTGTGCAGAGCTTTGGTCCCACGCAAAAATGCTCGAGTCTCCCATTGACTTCAATGGGGTTCGTTATTCGAAACGAGCACCCGAGCATCGGGAAAAGTTCGACTCGAATAACGAGCACCCGAGCATTTTAGTACTCGCTCATCTCTATTTGTAATGTAGATGCTGTAGGTCATCACGTCTGAACTCAAACTGTATTTTGAATGTTTTTCTGCGGCTGTAAATATTTTTTCTTAGTGCATTTGAAAAAAATATATATAGCATATAATCCGATTCATTTGTGATTAACTCCTTCCTGACCGCCCACTTTAAATTTACAGCGGAACTGCTGGGTGCCCGCAGTTTTAATGAGCAGACACACGGAGCTAATGTATGAGATTGATGATAACATCCATCACACACATTTAACTCCTCAGATACTGTGACATCTGGGAGCTCAAAAACTGGGAATGTGCACTCCCGGGTGTGCAAAGGTTCCCTCTAGCAAGGATCGGGAGAGCCGGATAGTGTGTCCTACAGTCTTCATACTTCTGAATAATCTGTGGCTGCCACAGATAGGGCTCCATAGTAACATAGCGAAATTCTCATAGGCTCCAATGCTAATACACTGGAGTCTATGAGAAAAGTAAATCTAATTAATAAAAATATTATTTATTTTTATTTTATTATAAAAAAAATATAAAAATTCTAATCAACTCCTTTCCTTAAAATAAAAATAAACTATTAAAAAATAAAAATCATAATTGTAAGTTAAATCATAATCATAATATTTCTTCTCATAGAAGAATATTTATCCAATATGGCGAGTAGTGTAATGGAAAAAACTTCGACATCACCTATTTGCCATTTTTTGTCACTTCATCTCTCCAAAAATGTGGATAAAAAGTAATAAAAAAGTCAAACATACTCCATAGTGTTTCAATAAAGACTACAGATCATTCTGTAAAAAAAAAGTCATTTCACAGCTCCACAGATAAAAATAAAAAGGTTATGGGGGGTCTTAATATTATGATGCAAAGAAAAATGTATATTAAATACGTATCCCGTATGTCAATTGCATAATATAAAAAAAAAATCAAAAACACTGATTTGTTGTCTTTTTTGTCACTTCTCCCCCCCAAAAAAAGGAAATAAAAAATGATCAAAAAGTCACACTCCAAATTTGTATCATATAAAAACTACAGATCATTCTGCAAAAACATGAGCTCTAACACAGCTCTGTAGACATACAGTAAAAATAATAAAAGTTATGGGGGTCTTAATATGATGATGAAAAGAGGCAGCGTTTGGTGTAAGAGTCAGAAAATCAGCCCAGAGTTAGAAGAATAAACATCTCTCTTTACTTTCTTTCCTGCAGTGCAAAATAGTAGCAGTAGTACATCAAAATTTGGCAAGAACACAGTTCCAACTGTTCAAAGTGCAATTATCTCCCAGATAGCAGTGCATGGATTTCAGCAAGAATGGGAGTTATGGCTCTCTTTCTTCTCTAGCTTGCTAAAGTCTGTCTTTATAAAATCTATGGCAGACAATAGTACTCTGACAGTAAATGCTGTCCCCTAAGGGATATAGGATTTTGATGGCATGTTTGGCCAAGACATGCCCAATAGTGAAGGGTGTCTTAACAGTGTCCCTCCACTGCAGTAAGGTGTGAATGGCTGCATTGCAGATTAGTTAATCAGTCAGTGCAACGTGTAAGTCCACACCAGGAGCTCCACTTCTCCCAGGAACAACAGTCTTTTCAAGTAAGCAGACTTGTGTAGACAGGCCCGGGGTTGAAGCGGTTAAAGTACACAGAATGATTTTGACTACACAAGTCTGTTGCCTTGAAAAGACTACAGTCACAATTTACCTTACTAACTCCTATGCTTGGCCATGCATATTCCAAGAACTCCTATTTCGGTCCTTTCTTTTTCTCCTTCTTTCTTTGTAGAGTCTCTGGAACTTGAGGGCAAAGAAGAAGGAACACAAGGTACCCTTCTCTCTGAGGTCTCACTATACTCTCCTAAAGGTTAGGGGTGGGGCCAGCCCATATCTAACCCTCCAAAAGGGCTAGATATGGACCATGGTGATTAACCCTAGGTTTGCAATCCATACACACTATACTGGTTCTACTTCATAACACGGTAAAATAATACATTTCATAATATTCAAGAACAATCTTATTGGGGGTACTACATGATGACGATCAAAGATATGACATATATTCTGCTGCCTTTAAGCACATACATCATTACAGGATAATATAAAATGTATTGAAGTGAAGAAACATCTAATAGTATTTTAGGGACACACTCAGCAATAGCTTTGACTGCTTTTTATTTTTTTATAGACTATAATTTAAACATGATATGGAAAATGTCTTTGCACATTGCCAGATGGACAATTTTTTGAACTGTAGGAAACAGTAAAGCAGCCATGAATCATTCCGTTCAGCCATACTGATTAACTGAACTACCAAGTGTATTTTTTCTCTTTTGTCTACATGCTATTTCAGTACATCATGAAAAGTACCCTTAACCCATGTAAACAGCATATAAGACCTGGGCACTGCCTATACAATGATAATTTATAAGTTTGAATATGCATTCTTTGATGCCACAACCAATTTTTGCCTCAGTGCATTTGACAGCCATAACTTTTTATTTTATTTACTTTTTTAACCAGTGCTTTTTATGGGATGAGTATTTTTAAATGAATTAGTCATTATTGGTAGCTGCATTTGAGAGGCTAAATGGATGGGATCAAGTTGTTCCAGGATTGCTAACAAACTTCAATATTAGTTACATTTGATGTAACATTTTCTGGAGACCATAAGTGCCTGTGGCATATATGCATAGCACAGTTGATCGGTTGCAATTTTTTTTTTCTTAGTACAAGTTTTGGCATGTACTTAGGATATACCAATTCCAAAAGAATATTTGTAAAAAAATGCTCTAAATATCAAAATCCATCAGTGCAACGTGTAAGTCCACACCAGGAGCTCCACTTCTCCCAGGAACAACAGTCTTTTCAAGTAAGCAGACTTGTGTAGACAAAATTACCTCATTCCATTGTATGTACGCTACTTTAAAGTGAGCAGTTAACTTCCTACTCACACATCACAGATGAATTGCCTTTGTATCTTTTATTGTTTCATAAAACAATATTGTTTAAATTGTTTCCTAAAACAATAAAAAATACAAAGGTGATTCACCCGTTATGTGTGAGTATGAAGTTTACTGCTCACGTTAATCTCTTCCCGCCCAGCATCGTACATGTACGGCGCAGCGGGAAGGGACTTGCCGCCCAGCGCCGTACTAGTATGGCGCGCAGATCGGGCGGGTGCAGGAGCTGCGTACGCTGCTGCATACGCTGACCGCGGCACATGCGATGTGGGCGGGAGGAAGGGGAGTCCATCGGTTCCCCATGCTGCTGTGACGGGGACCCGATGGCTTGGATAGCAGCCCGATGCCTTCCTTAGGCATCGTGGCTGCTATCCCTGCTTGCCTTTGCGATCCAGCCACCTGGATCACACAGGAAGCAGGCTGTAAGTGTATTACATTGAGTAATGCATTGTTAAGGGGATCAGACCCCCAAAAGTTAAAGTGAAAAAAAAAGTGAAAAAATAAAGTTTTACAAAAAAATAAAAGTTTCAAGTAAAAAATAAAGTACACTTTCCCAAAATAAAGTTTAAAAAAATGGGAAAAAAGAAAAGTATACATATAAGGTATCGCCGCGTCCATATCGACCGCTGTATAAAAATATAACATCATCGACCCAGCCAGTTGAACGCAGTCAAAAAAAAAAAAAAACTGTGCCAAAACAGGCATTTTTTGGTCACCTTCTCTCACAAAAAGTGTAATAGCAGGTGATCAAAAAGGCATATTTAACCCAAAATGGTACCAATCAAACCGTCATTTTGTCCCGCAAAAATGATACCCTACCTGAGACAATCGCCCAAAAAATTAAAAAATATGGCTCTCAAAAATGGCAACACATTAAAAAGATTTTATTCTGTTCAAAAATAAATCTAATGTGTAAAACTTTCTAAAAATAACATTGTTAGGCATATTAGTTATCGCCACGTCCGTAACAACCTGCTCTATAAAAATATTACATGAGATGGCTTCCCAGGTGAATGCTGCAAAAACGTTTAAAAAAAACTATGCCAAAACAGCCATTTTTTTCCCTCTTGCCTCACAAAAAGTGTAATAGCAGGCGATCAAAAAGGCGTATTTAACCCAAAATGGTACCAATCAAACCGTCATCTTGCCGCGCAAAAATGATACCCTACCTGAGACAATCGCCTGAAAAATTTAAAAAATATGGCTCTCAGAAAATGGCAACACAAAAAAGATTTTATTGTGTTCAAAAATAAGTCTAATGTGTAAAACTTTCCAAAAAAAAATGTTAGGCATATTGGGTATTGCCGCGTCCGTAATAACCTGCTCTATAAAAATATTACATGAGATGGCTTCGCCAGGTGAATGCTGCAAATTTTTTTTTTAACTATGCCAAAACAGCCATTTTTTTCCCTCTTGCCTCACAAAAAGTCATCAAAATCTGTTCTGCAAAATCCATATGGCGCTCATTCTGTTCTGAGTCCTGCCATGTGCCCTCACAGCAGTTTACCACCACATATGGGGTGTTGCCTTATTCAGGAGAAAATGGGGAACAACTTATGGGGTGCTTTTCTCCTGTTACCCCTTGTCAAAATGAAAAATTTGGGGCTAAAGCAACATTTTATTGGGAGAATTTAAACTTTTGATTTTCACAGCCAAGTGTTTCCAAATTCCGTAAAACGCTTAGGGGGTCAAAGTGGTCAGTACCCCCCTTAATATATTCTTTGAAGGGTGTAGTTTCCAAAATGGGGTCACTTTTTGAGGGTTTCCACTGTAGGGGTACGTCAGGGTCTCTCAATTACAAAATGGTGCCTAAAAACCATTCTTGCAAAATCTGCCTCCAAAATTCGTATGGCGCTCATTTCCTTCTGACCACTGCCACAAACCCATAGAGACGTTTACCACCACATATGGGGTATTTCTGTAAACTGCAGAATCAGAGTAATGTATATTGAGGTTTAGTTTGCTGTTAACTCTTGCTGTGTTGCAAGTAAAAAATTATTAACAAGAAAATTCTACCAAAAAAGTGAAATTTTGAAATTTCACCCCCATTTTCCTCTAATTCTTGTGGAACACCTAAAGGGTTAAAAAACTTTGTAACATCAGTTTTTTTTATATTTGAGGGGTGTAGTTTCTAAAATTGGGTCATTTATGGGTGGTTTCCATTACATATGTCCCTCAAAATCACTTTATATCTGAATTGGTGCTTAAAAAAATGGTTTTGGAAATTTTGTTGAAAATTTGAAAAATGCCTTCTAAACTTCTATGCCTTCTAAAAAAAAAAGTTCGAAAAAAGTAAAATGACATTTATAAAATGATAACAACATAAAGTAGACATATGGGGAATGTAAAATAATAACTATTTTTGGAAGTATTACTATGTATTTTGAAAGTAGAAAAATTGAAATTTGCAAATTTGCTAATTTTTCAAAAATTTTGCTAAATTTGGTATTTTTTTATAAATAAAAATGAAATATTTTGCCACAAATTTACTACTGTCATGAAGCACAATATGTGACAAGAAAACAATCTCAGAATGGCCTGGATAAGTAAAAGCGTTCCAAAGTTCCAAAGTGACACATGTCAGATTAGCAAAAAATGGCCTAGGCAGGAAGGTGAAAACAGGCCCGGGGTTGAAGCGGTTAAAGTACACAGAATGATTTTGACTACACAAGTCTGTTGCCTTGAAAAGACTACAGTCACAATTTACCTTACTAACTCCTATGCTTGGCCATGCATATTCCAAGTACTCCTATTTCTGTCCTTTCTTTTTCTCCTTCTTTCTTTGTAGAGTCTCTGGAACTTGAGGGCAAAGAAGAAGGAACACAAGGTACCCTTCTCTCTGAGGTCTCACTATACTCTCCTAAAGGTTAGGGGTGGGGCCAGCCCATATCTAACCCTCCAAAAGGGCTAGATATGGACCATGGTGATTAACCCTAGGTTTGCAATCCATACACACTATACTGGTTCTACTTCATAACACGGTAAAATAATACATTTCATAATATTCAAGAACAATCTTATTGGGGGTACTACATGATGACGATCAAAGATATGACATATATTCTGCTGCCTTTAAGCACATACATCATTACAGGATAATATAAAATGTATTGAAGTGAAGAAACATCTAATAGTATTTTAGGGACACACTCAGCAATAGCTTTGACTGCTTTTTATTTTTTTATAGACTATAATTTAAACATGATATGGAAAATGTCTTTGCACATTGCCAGATGGACAATTTTTGAACTGTAGGAAACAGTAAAGCAGCCATGAATCATTCCGTTCAGCCATACTGATTAACTGAACTACCAAGTGTATTTTTTCTCTTTTGTCTACATGCTATTTCAGTACATCATGAAAAGTACCCTTAACCCATGTAAACAGTATATAAGACCTGGGCACTGCCTATACAATGATAATTTATAAGTTTGAATATGCATTCTTTGATGCCACAACCAATTTTTGCCTCAGTGCATTTGACAGCCATAACTTTTTATTTTATTTACTTTTTTAACCAGTGCTTTTTATGGGATGAGTATTTTTAAATGAATTAGTCATTATTGGTAGCTGCATTTGAGAGGCTAAATGGATGGGATCAAGTTGTTCCAGGATTGCTAACAAACTTCAATATTAGTTACATTTGATGTAACATTTTCTGGAGACCATAAGTGCCTGTGGCATATATGCATAGCACAGTTGATCGGTTGCAATTTTTTTTTTCTTAGTACATGTTTTGGCATGTACTTAGGATATACCAATTCCAAAAGAATATTTGTAAAAAAATGCTCTAAATATCAAAATCCATTGTACATACTGACTATAGATGAGCGAACATGCTCGTCCGAGCTTGGTGCTTGTTCGAGCATTAGGGTATTTGCATATGCTCGCTACTCGGACTTCATAAGAATCTGGTCCCGTGCTGCTCGCGTCATACGCCGTCTGCATGAGATTAGGGATAGAGCTGCTGTCTGTCAGGGAGAGTGTTAGGGCCTGAATTTAGTTATTGGTTAGGCAGGAATCACCCACAAAGAACCCAACAGCCCTTCTAAGGTCTACAAGCATGTTTTTTTTTGTCTCCTCCTGGCTGCTGGCTGGGACTTGTAGTGCAGCGACCGCCATCTTGGCTGCACACTGTTAGGGCGTGAAATTAGAATCTAGTTAGGCAGGAATCATCCACAGAGAACCCAATGCTCCTTGTAAAGGCTACAACGACATTTTTTTTTCTGTCCTCCTCTCGGCTGCTGGCTGGGACTTGTAGTGCAGTTACCGCCATCTTGGCTGCACACTGTGCACTGGTGGCAGAAAGGGGACAGCACATGGTCCACACAGACCCCAATGAAATTGCCCAAAGTCCTCTCAGTACTCATTTTTGCTGCTGCTGTACCTTGGCTTGCTGGGATCTGTAGTGCAGTCTAGGGAATACGTTTTGTCACTCAGTTATATAAACTACAGTCCAGTGAACAATTGTGAGGTGTGCTGTACAGCAGCGTCAGTCTATAAAATATGTTTTTTTCACTCAATTATATAAACTACAGTCCAGTAAATAATTGTGAGGTGTGTGATACACTAGCCGCAGTCTGGAGAATAATTTTTTTCACTCAATTATATAAACTACAGTCCAGTGAACAATTGTGAGGTGTGCGATACACTAGCCACAGTCTATAGAATAATTTTTTTCACTCAATTATATAAACTACAGTCCAGTGAACAATTGTGAGGTGTTTGATACACTTGCTGCAGTCTAGAGAATATTTTTTTCACTCAATTATATAAACTACAGTCCAGTGAACAATTGTGAGATGTGCGATACACTAGCCGCAGTCTAGAGAATAATTTTTTTCACTCAATTATATAAACTACAGTCCAGTGAACAATTGTGAGGTGTTTGATACACTTGCTGCAGTCTGGAGAATAATTTTTTTCACTCAATTATATAAACTACAGTCCAGTGAACAATTGTGAGGTGTGCAATACACTAGCCACAGTCTATAGAATATTTTTTTTCACTCAATTATATAAACTACAGTCCAGTGAACAATTGTGAGATGTGCGATACACTTGCTGCAGTCTAGAGAATATTTTTTTCACTCAATTATATAAACTACAGTCCAGTGAACAATTGTGAGATGTGCGATACACTAGCCGCAGTCTAGAGAATAATTTTTTCACTCAATTATATAAACTACAGTCCAGTGAACAATTGTGAGGTGTGCAATACACTTGCCGCAGTCTAGAGAATATTTTTTTCACTCAGTTATATAAACTACAGTCCAGTGAACAATTGTGAGGTATGCGATACACTAGCCACAGTCTAGAGAATAAATTTTTTCACTCAATTATATAAACTACAGTCCAGTGAACAATTGTGAGGTGTGCGATACACTTGCCGCAGTCTAGAGAATAATTTTTTTCACTCAATTATATAAACTACAGTCCAGTGAACAATTGTGAGGTGTGTGATACACTTGCCGCAGTCTAGAGAATAATTTTTTTCACTCAATTATATAAACTACAGTCCAGTGAACAATTGTGAGGTGTGCGATACACTTGCCTCAGTCTAGAGAATAATTTTTTCCCTCAATTATATAAACTACAGTCCAGTGAACAATTGTGAGGTGTGCGATACACTTGCCACAGTCTAGAGAATAATTTTTTCACTCAATTATATAAACTACAGTCCAGTGAACAATTGTGAGGTGTGCGATACACTTGCCTCAGTCTAGAGAATATTTTTTTCACTCAATTATATAAACTACAGTCCAGTGAACAATTGTGAGGTGTGCGATACACTTGCCACAGTCTAGAGAATCATTTTTTTCACTCAATTATATAAACTACAGTCCAGTGAACAATTGTGAGGTGTGTGATACACTTGCCTCAGTCTAGAGAATCATTTTTTTTCACTCAATTATATAAACTACAGTCCAGTGAACAATTGTGAGGTGTGCGATACACTTGCCGCAGTCTAGAGAATCATTTTTTTCACTCAATTATATAAACTACAGTCCAGTGAACAATTGTGAGGTGTGCAATACACTTGCCGCAGTCTAGAGAATACGTTTTTATTCTCAGTTATATAAACTACAGTCCAGTGCAAAATTGAGTGGTTTGCGGTGCAATAGCTGGAGTCTAAAGACTACATTTTTTTGCCTCAGATAGTAATTCTACTGTCTACTGAATACGATTTTGGCCTCAGATTTTAACTCGACAGTTTGGTGAATATACAAAATGTTTAAACCAAGGGCTAAGGGTCAAGGACAAGGGCGTGGGCGTTCAAGTAGTGTAGGGGGCAGAGGCCGTGGTTCTGGGCAGGGTGACACTGTACATGCTGATGAGGGAGCAGTGGAATGCCGCAGAGTTTCGCTCCCTAGCTTCATCTCGGAACTTACTGGGTCACGTGGTACACCACTGTTGAAACCACAACAGTGCGAACAGGTGATGACGTGGATAGCGGACGATGCGTCCAGTAATTTATCCACCACCCAGTCTTCCACGCAGTCCACCCACGCTAGCCAAGGGAGTAGACCTCTGTCTCCTCCAGCTCAATCTCCTTCCCCTCAGCCTGCTTCCCCCACGGAAAGTATGGATTCAGATCAGGCATACTCACAGGAACTCTTTTCAGGACCCTACCCAGAGACACAAACCACTGCTCAAGAGCAACCTGAGCAGTTGCTCTGTCCCGATGCCCAAAATTTAGAACTTTCACAGTCTGTGGGTGATGAGAGTGTGGACTTAGTGCAAGTAGTGCGTGAAGAGGTGTCGGATGATAATGATATTGATGATGAGACACGGTTGTCAGACAGTGACGTTGTTGTCAGGTCAGTAAGTCCGAGGGGGGAGCAGAGTGAGGAATCGGAGGAAGAGCTGGTGGATGATGAGGTGACTGACCCGAGCTGGGTTGGTAATCCAACTCAAGACAGTGCTTCTGAAGTGGAGGCAAGAGCAGCACCAGAACAGGTTGGAAGAGGAAGTGGGGTGGCCAGAGGGAGAAGCAGGGCCAGAGCAGGTAGATCAGCAACTGTTTCACGGAGTTAAGCTCCCGTGCCGAGGCCTAGATGTTCGCAAGTCTGGAGGGTTTTTAAAGAAACTGAGGATGACCGACGGACTGTGGTGTGCAACCTGTGTCACACCAAGATCAGCAGGGGAGCCACCACACCACTACCAGCATGCGCAGGCATATGAGTGCTAAACACCCGTCTCAGTGGAACCAAGGCCGTTCACCTCCTGCGGGTCACACCACTGCCCCTTCCCCTGTGTCACATGCTGGCTCGGCGAGTCCACCCCCCGCCCAGGACCCCGACACGAGCGCCTCCCGCCCTACAACCACCCATTCACCTGCACGATCCTCCACAACCTCCACCAATGTGTCCCAGCGTAGCGTTCAGCTGTCTTTGCAGCAGACATTTGAGCACAAGCGCAAATACAATTCCAGCCACCCACATGCCCAAGCCCTAAACGTCCACATCTCCAAATTGTTGAGCCTGGAGATGCTGCATTATAGACTGGTAGAGACTGAGGCTTTCCGCAACCTGATGGCGGTGGCTGTTCCTCGGTACTTGGTCCCCAGCCACCACTATTTTTCCTGATGTGACGTCCCAGCCCTACACAATCGTGTCAGAGAACATCATCCATGCCCCGACCAACGCGGTTAGTGATGAGGTCCACCTAACCATGGACACGTGGACAAGTGCTGGCGGGCAGGGACACTATATCTCCCTGACGGCACATTGGGTTAACTTGGTAGAGGCTGGGATCGAGTCTGACCCTGGGGCCACTCATGTAATGCCCACACCAAGGATTGCGGGGCCTACCTCGGTCACGGTTTCTCAGACTTATTATGCCTCTTCCTCCAACCCCTCCTCCTCCTCTTCGCACAGAAACGCTGAGCCAACAGGCAATGTTTCTGAGGGCCAACTGGTGCTCTATACAAACAATGTTTACGGAGGGCCACCTACAGGCCCTCTCTCCAATAAATTTTTTAGTAGCGTCAAATACAGACACTCAAAAATCAATTTTACATGAGGGAGTGTCTCCCCGTCTGCCATCATGTTCGGTAATGCTGTCCATAGGTACACCACCTATGTCGTCTGCAGAAGCAGCCACTATGAGGAAGGCCATGGCAAGAACATCCCCTTTTCAATTGAGAACAAGTGGAGACTTGTAGGAGGATGACACTTTTCTTCGGCAGTGGATTCACCTTCCCCTTTATCATTGCCATACAACAGTTGGTGAAAAAGTAATTGGCAATGATGAAGAAAATGTATCAGAGCAGTGGACCGTCTGTGAAGCAAACCTATATATTCCCACCATGCCAGCCAGTGGCGTAGCTATAGGGGAAGCAGGGGAAGCGACTGCTTCGGGGCCCAAGCTCAGCAGGGGCCCGGGAGCAGTATCAGGGATGTGGCAAATCAGCAGGGTAATATTTCTATTTCTCTCTCTTTCCAGGGATGGGGTGGGATCGTAACGCTGCGCATTGAAACAAGAGGATGGGGAGAGAGGGATTCTCCTACCTCTCCTTTGCGCTGCTGCACTGTGTGATCTGATTGGTGGAGGAGCAGTGAGAGGAAGCTGCTGCTCCACCAATCTTTTCAAGTAATACTTCAGTCACAAACAGGGCCCGCTCCCAGACTTCCAGAAGCACCATGTGGACCCTGCATGTGACCCTCTGCACTCCTGCCTGCCCGTCAGGCTGCCTCTCTTACCTGCCCCTCCACCTCCCTTGTAGTGCCAGCTGAACTCCTGCTCTGGCTGTAACAGACATCCAGGAAGCAGGAGCAACCCAGAGCAGAGCTGTCTCAGCCATCTGAGCATTGCTGCAGCCTGCCAGCCAGCCAATACAGCAGACCTTCAGACTCACTGCCAGCCTGAACAACAGTGGTAAGTTTGTGCCCCCTGCCCTGTACTGCACCCCCTATGCTGCATTCTGCCCCCTGCCCTGTGTCCCCTATGCTGCACTATGTGTGCCCCCTGCCCTGTACTGTACCCCCTATGCTGTATTCTGCCCCCTGCCCTGTACTGTACCCCCTATGCTGCACTATGTGTGCCCCCTGCCCTGTCCCCTGCCCCCTATGCTGTATTCTGCCCCCTGCCCTGTACTGTGTCCCCTATGCTGCACTATGTGTGCCCCCTGCCCTGTACTGTACCCCCTATGCTGCATTGTGCCCTCTATGCTGTATTATGTGTGCCCCCTGCCCCATATGCTGTATTTTGCCTCCTGCCCTGTACTGTGCCCCCCATGCTACACAGTGTGTGCCTCCTGCCCTGTACTGTACCCCCTATAATGCACTGTGCCCCCTATGCTGCACTGTGTGTGCCCCCTGCCTTGTACTCTGCCCCCTATGCTGCACTGTGTGTGCCCACTACACTGTGTGTGCCCCCTGCCTTGTACTGTGTCCCCTATGCTGCACTATGTGTGCCCCCTGCCCTGTACTCCCTGTGCTGTATTGTGCCCTCTATGCTGCCCTGTACCCCATGCTGTATTTTTCCCCCTGCCCTGTACTGTGCCCCCATGCCACACAGTGTGTGCCTCCTATCCTGTACTGTACTCCTTGCCCTGTACTGTGCCCCGTATGCTGCCATGTGCCCCATATGCTGTACTGTGCGTGTCCCCCCCAGCCTGTACTGCGTGCCCCTGCACTGTACTGTACCCCCTATGCTGTATCTTGCCCCCTGCTTTGTACTGTGCCCCCATGCTGCACAGTGTGTGCCTCCTATCCTGTACTGTACTCCTTGCCCTGTACTGTACCCCATATGCTGCCATGTGCCCCATATGCTGTACTGTGTCCCCCCCCCGCGGCCTGTACTGTGTGCCCCTGCACTGTACTGTACCCCCTATGCTATATCTTGCCCCCTGCTTTGTACTGTGCCCCCCATGCTGCACAGTGTGTGCCTCCTATCCTGTACTGTACTCCTTGCCCTGTACTGTGCCCCATATGCTGTACTATGCATGCCCTCCCGGCCTGTACTGTGTTCCCCTGCACTGTACTGTACCCACTATGCTGTATTTTGCCCCCTGCCCTGCACTGTGTGCCCCCTGACCTGTACTGTACCCCCTGTACTGTATTTTTCCCCCTGCCCTGTACTGTGTCCCCATGCTACACAGTGTGTGCCTCCTGCCCTGTACTGTACGCCCTATAATGCACTATGCCCGCTATGCTGTCCTGTGCCCCTGCCTTGTACTGTGCCCCTGCCTTGTACTGTGCCCCCCATGCTGCACTGTGTGTGCCCCCTGCCCTGTGAACTCTCTCTTACATATGCACATATAGGATGCCAGGATAGTCATGAAGGGGGGGCACCATACAAAATTTTGCTGTGGGGCCCAGTCATTTCTAGCTACGCCCCTGATGCCAGCCATGGGTTGTGCATAAACTAATAACAGGAAAAACAAAAAAAAATATTTTACAGGAGGGTCAACTACAGACACTCCAAAACACCACCAGGCTGTTGCCCAGAATTTGGCATAATGGTACGATTAGGCAGCCTCAGAGGCATCCATGCATGCTGCCCCAGCTGTTTCCTGTCCATTTCCGTCGTGTTTCCATCATTTTCTGAGGTTTCCAGGTTTTTACCCAGCCTTCCCTAGGCAGAGCCCCGGTCCCCTGCAAAAAATGCTCCAGTCTCCCATTGACTTCAATGGGGTTCGTTATTTGAAAAGAGCACCCGAGCACGGGGAAAAATTTGATTCGAATAACGAGCACCCGAGCATTTTAGTGCTCGCTCATCTCTAATACTGACTATCACAATTTATTTTGTTGTAAAAATACATACTATGAAAATATATATATCAACAAACATTTCCTGAAAAAATGGATGGGAGACACGTGGATGTAATAGACATTTACTGTTTTTGGTGTTATTAGTATTTCTCTCATCCATTTTTTTCAGGAAATATTTTTGATGTAAATTGTTATGCTGTGTATAGAGATGAGTGAATTTCATATTTTGAAATTTGTTCACGTTGCGTTTGGTGGTAAAAGGTGAATTGCGTTATGGATTCTGTTACAATGGACTATAACCCAATTCTATGACGGAATGCATAACATAGAAGTCTATGGCCTGCATAATGGATCCGTCCGGTCTTTGTTATGTAGGAGAGGACTCCCCTGCACAACGGAAACAAGACGCGACAGTATCCTTAGCAACAGGATACAATGCTCTGTTTCTCCCTGCAGTGAGTGTATGCTGGGGACATTAGCAGTGCGCTGATTGCTTAGCTGCTCTATTACTGTGTGCTAGTATTTCTGACTAATGGAGCACCGAGTCAAGGACCTATCAGGTTCTGATCCATGGATGTGGCAATCTAATAAAAACCCCTTCCTGGCCAGAAACCAGTGCCCGTGATAGTCTATGACTCACTAGCTGATTTCCTGGTTCATTGTTCCTGTGCCTATTAGATTGCTTGTTCCACTGACCCAGCTTGTCTTCTGACCATTTTCTGTCTATTGTTTGGTACTGCACTGTCCATCTGGTTCTGAACCCGGCTTGTCTTCTGACCACTCTCTGTCTCTTGTTTGGTACTGTATAGCTTGTCTGGTTCTGACCAATTTATATATGACTCTGTTATTGTGTTTTTCTGTCTTTGTAGTTTGTCCATCTCTGCACTTAAATAACGTAGCGACCGTCGACTAGTTATGTTGTAGCTATTTATGGCTTATACTACAAGTAGGTAGGGAAAGCAAGCTGGATTCTAGCCTTAGGGCTCACTGTCCTTGTATGTCCCTACCACCAGTCCAATTTTTTAATAAACTCCTCAATGGATGGAGATGTATCCTCTAACCATCTCTGAGCAATTACTTTTCCATGCCATATAAAGCAGCCTAGCCATGGCTATTTTTTCATCTTCACAGATCCCAATATATTTTACCTAGCCAAGAATGCACATAAAGGGTGTTAACGCATATATATATATATATATATATATATATATATATATATTTATATATATAAAATCAATGTTTGTCTGTTTGTCCTCTACAGGTACCCAAATGCCTGAACCTTTGGTCATAAATATAAGTAGAGTACAGTACATTGGGTGTTTGGAAAGGTTTTCGGAAGGGCACAGCTCTCTAATATATACTGTTCTTCAGATATTACCAAGAAATATAATGGCCAATAGAAGCTTGCAGGTCCTTCACTCATATCTTGAACTAGACATGGTCACATGACCCTTACTAGCCAATAGAAGCTCGCAGGTCCTTCATTCTTCGCCCGCTGACATATGCACAGAATCACACCAGTTTTCCATAATAACTGATCCATTTTTCTTCAGGTATAGGTCACTGTAAGGGGTGGGCTGCTGTTGAGGTCACAGTTAAGGAGACTGGGTGCTGTGGAGGTCACAGTTAAGGGGGTGAGGTGATTAGGACATCACAGTTAAGGGATAAAGCACTACTATGGTTGATGTAAAGGAGGCAGGGAGATGTGAAGGTCACTGTTAAGGTAGTGGGATGCTGTTGAGGTTACAGTTAAGGAGGCAGGGAGCTGTGGAGGTCACTGTTAAGGGGTCATAGTGCTATGGAGGTCATTGTCAAGGGGCACAGTGCTGTGGAGGTCTCTGTTAAGGGGCCGGAGCACTGTGGAGGTCACTGTTAAGGGGGTGGGCCACTGTGGAGGATACTGTTAAGGGGGAAGGTCACTGTAGAGTTCACTGTTAAGGAGACAGAGCACTGTGAAGGTCACTGTTACGGGGTAGAATGCTATGGAGGTCACAGTTAAGGAGGCAGGGTGCTGTCAAATTCACTGTTAAGGAGGTGAAGTGCTGTGGAGGTCTCTGTTAAGGGGGTGGGGTGCTGTGAAGGTGAAATTTAAAGGGGTGAGGTGTTGTAGATGTCACAGTTATAGGATTAGGGCACAGAGGATGCCACAGTTAAGAGGGTGTGGTGCTGTGGAGGTCATAGTTAAGGGGGTGAGGCACTATTGAGGCCACTGTAAAGGAGGCACAGAGCTGTGAAGGTCACTGTTAAGGGAACAGGATGCTGTGGATATCACAGTTAAGCGAGCATGGAGCTATAGAGGTCACTGTTAAGGGGGCATGGTGCTGTGAAGATCACTCTTAAGGAGGCAAGGTGCTTTGTAGTTCTTCACAATAATAATGTGTAACTGCTGGAGTACATTGACCTGCTAGCAATTTCCCTGAAAATAAATAAATAAGAGGGCATGGATTGGCCTCTTGGGCATCCTTGCAATTAATCCAATAAACACACAAACAGATCAACACATTCATACTTATATATTCTGTATATATATATATATATATATATATATATATTTATATTTAATAGGTCTGACCACAGTATCCAGTATCTTTCTAATTTGGTCCAATTCCAAAACACATGCAAAATATCCTAACTAGAGATGAGCGAACGTGCTCGTAACGAGCACTGTACCGCTCGGCTCCCCTGCGCTCGCATGAGCGCAGGCAGTCGCTTCCGTCGGGTGAGGAGGACGGAAGCGGCTGCCTGCGCCCATGCGAGCGCAGGGGAGCTGAGCGGTACAGTGCTCGTTACGAGCACGTTTGCTCATCTCTAATCCTAGCGGGATGCAGTTTAAATCTTTCACACAAAGGAGAATCTCTTCTTACAGTATAAGTAAAGTGAAGTTCCATTAGCCCATGTAATAATTATAAATGAGATAAGTGATGATGTTCACTGAGGGACTGGACATCCACTGCAAAATTTCTTCCTATTGATCAGGTCCTATAGGGCCAATGTTCCCTTTCCACTTTTGTCATATCTGCAATGGGAATGTATCCAAATATTTTGAAAGTAAATGCTTATATATGCAGGATATCATTCCCCTTGTTCATGTTGAGTTACCCATTACTTCTACAGTTGTGAAATATACATATCTGTATGTTTCTATATTGCAGGCATGTTGAAGTTACAGGTATTGGGTAAAGTCAAAACAATTTCTATGTGTAATTGTATGTGTAATTGACTAGATTGCTGCAATTCATCCTCATTCAATATATTACCCCTTCTAATTGTCGCCAGTCGCTGCTTCCAGGCAGATAAAGAATAACATAATACCGTATATATCCTTTGCTTTGATCTACTATCTGCCATTCACTTCATCAGATAAGAGAACTTTTTTTTTTAAATAGATGTAGGTACCAGAGGCTGGACATCAATCTGTTGGACATGAGGGTGGACATGCCATACATTTCTGAAATGGAAATACGTCTTTAAAGGGAACCTGTCATCAACTTTATGCTGCCCATACTAACGGCAGCATAAAGTAGAGACAGGTGAGTTGATTTCAGTCATCTGTCATTTATAAGTTAAAAGTAAGTGGTTGCCGAGAACCAACATCACAACCATTGCAGACTAGGCCTAATAAAGAGTCACAGCCACCTGAGAAGAATCATGGTTATTCATGAATTCCTGCCCACCTGCTGATGTTTAACAGTCTTCTACCTAGTTTTCTCCCTTTCTCTCTAGGAGAGAGCTGTCAATCATCAGCAGATGGATGGGAGAGCAGGAGATTATGATTAGCCATGACTCTTCTCAGGTAGATTTGACTCTTTTCAAGGTCTGAGCTTCAATGATTATGATGCTGGTTCTCGGCAACCACTTACTTTTAGCTCACGAGTGACACACCACTGACATCAGCATTTCTGTCACTATTTTATGCTGCCCTCAGTGAGGTCAGCATAAGGTTGATGACAGGTTCCCTTTAAGTATTGCAGCTCCTTTCCAGTCTTTCCCTCTGATTGACTAGAGCTGTGTTATTCCCTGTACAAAAGCTATACAGGAGAACAGATATTCAAGGGAAAAGCCAAAGGAACTAGACAGTCCCAGAGGTTGCACTCCCACCAGTCAAAATTTTGTAGCATATCCATGTGATATGTCATAATATTATAAGATACCCCTTTAAAGCCAGAACTGGTTTCTTTTAACAGTTTTCTAAAGTTTATCAACAGTAACTTTTACGTGTAGTACATTTTAAGGAACATCCATTTCTGGAACACAACATTTACCACAATTTTTCTTTCTCTATTCAAACATACACTCCCAATGGAAATGGTGATATAAAGTGCCAAGCAAGAAAACATAATAGCTTTAGATGAGATTAGTAATGGAAATGAAGTGGTGCAAAGAAAATGTTAAAAAGCACAAACTTTTACAAGAAAACATATTCCTTTTGTGTAATGTTCTAGGACATCAGCAGTAAGCCATTTTGGATCATAAAATTGCTATTAGGCAATTCTTATTTCTGTAATTTTATGTTGCTTGGATCAATGAAATTGTGAATTTTATGAACAAAGTGTAAGTATTCTTGTGATATGTTTATTTAAAAAAGGGGAAAAAAGAGAGAACATCAGACCAATATTTATTTTTTTCGTAACACATTTGAAGAGTAGAACTGCGTTTTATGTTCCACTTAATGCTTATCAAGCTACAGCACACTTTATGGAAATAGATTACACAACTTAATTAAATAGCACATCCCTAAGTGGGAATCACAATATATTTAAAAACAAAATGCATTACGTTTATAGCAATAATTGAAAAAACATAACCAAGAATATTCTAATTACATCATAATACACAAAGGGAACATTTATCAACCCCTGTATACAAGAAACTGGCATAAAAATGTTACAAAGTTTAGTGCACGCTATGCTTGCTCTGCTAACAACTTTTCCAAAATTGGGCAGTGTTGGTCAGCCATAGTCTACCTGACACAATTAGTATAATCTACACCAGGAAACTGGTGTAGATTTCAGAGGAAAGCTACATCAGCTCCTTTGCTGGTGTAGATTTCCACTTTTGTACCCAGACCTGCACAAGTGCTACAATTATTAAGAGGTGTGGGCCTCTTAATAATTGTGGCACATCTGACGGCAGCAGGAGATGAGCAGGTTAAGATGACATGTTAAGTGGGGGAGGAGCCTGACCGAGTTCTATGGCGGACGTGTGAGCGAGTAGCTCCTGCTGCCAAACGCCTATTTCAGCAATAACAGCGTTCCCACCACGACTATGGGGAAGAATACTGGCAAGGAGAGGCAGAGGGAGACCCTGGGACTTGGCAAGCCGGCTCAATCCCAGCAAGAAATGGATAAATACCTTAAAAAACACTTTGCTGAAGCTGTCGCGCGCCAATCCAAGATGGCGCCGCCTGACTCGGTGGCGGGATCCGGCTCCGAGGAGTCAGAAGCAGAAAGTACCTCTGATGTACCAGATAGACCGGCAGCTCAAGCGATCTCGAGAGGCTTTCTGAAAAGAGCTCTCACGAGAGCTATGGCTCCCCTTGTAGCGGAGATGAGAGCTGATATTCGACATGTGGGGACACGAGTTGAATCCTTAGAGACTGTGCAGCAGGCCTTGCTGACGCATGGCGCAGCGGTGAGAGACCAACTTACCTTTCACTATTCTCACCTTAATCAGGCATTTCTTGCATTGGAGGATCAGGAAAACCGGAGCCGGAGGAAGAATGTCAGAATTAGAGGTATCCCTGAAATGGAGAGCACGGGGGCTACGGTGGAGGCGGTGAGATTGTTGTTTGTCGATTTACTAGGCCCCGAGCCTGCTTCTAAAGTGGTCATTGAACGAGCCCACAGGGCCCTGAAACCGAAACCTCCCTCTGGGGACCCTCCTAGAGACATTATTTGCGGCCTATTGAGCTACGTTGACACTCTCGCCTTGTTAAATGCCGCCAGGTCACGAGAAGAACTGCAGTTCCGAGATGCTAAAATTCAGTTATACCAGGATCTGGCCCCTTCGACCCTTCTGAAGAGACGCCTGCTTAAGCCGTTAACTGACTTGCTTAGATTGAGAAAGACACCATATCGTTGGCTTTTCCCTTTCAGTCTGCAGTTTGCTGTAAATGGATCCAGATTTACGATTCGCAACCCAGAGGATTTACCTTCGGTCTGGCGAGCTTTTCAAGTGGATCCTATCCCAGTGGAATCTTGGATGCCGATACCGGTGGGCCCAGTCCTTCCTGACCTTCCAAGCCCTGATGCCTTCCTGACCTCCCAAGAACCAGGCCTCAGCTGACACCCCTAAGTGACTGAGCCCCTTTGGAGTTTTGTAGAGATATTTCTTGAGTGGGGTCGGGGGTGGTGGGGTTGGGGACGGGGGTCTCCCCCCCCCCTTTTTCTTCCTTTAGCAAGCCACAGCCTTTCAGGGTTAGGCCGCAAGCACTTGTATGGCTACTAGGGACATGGGGGTCCCTCTCCCTCCCCCCCCACCCCATCCACTTCCTTCCCTGTCTTCCACAGGTCCTTTATTACGTAATCACCCTCAACATGCTAGTTGATATGTTGGTTTCTTTGCACGACTTTTCATGTCTTTCCTGATTTTTGACATTTGAATTGGCCAGTGGTGCTGGTGACTCTGATCCCCTCCCTCTTGCCCTATCTAGCTGCATTTCTATCTTTCCTGTCCTCCTTCATTGCTCTTTCTTTGGGATCATGCTGTTGTAATAGCCTGGTTTGGTTTAGGGCGTTTCACGATCAGGTCTTACTTTTGAGGATGTTACCCCCCATATGTTTGACATCCTTCCTTTCTGTCACTTTTGTTATTCTTTATGTTCATCATTTTACTGTTTTCCTTTGTTTTTTGGTCACCGTACTGGGCTCGACTGTAACTACAGGGCCTAGCCAGCTTTATCAGCTTTTACATAGGTGTGAATATGGCACTTTATGACATACACTTTGACTCCTTTAATATTAAGGGGGGCAATGCACCGACAAAACGCAGTCAAATCTTTGCTTTGTTAAGAAAAATGAAAGCTGATGTTATTCTCTTGCAGGAAACACACTTCAGAGAAAGCCATGTTCCTACACTGATACACAGTCCTTACAAAACCTGGTTTCATGCGCCCAGTCCCAGTGGAGCATCCAGAGGTGTGAGTATTGGTATCCATAAAAATGTACCTTTCCATTTTGTGGACATGGTGGTGGATCCGCTGGGTAGATATCTCCTACTTAAGGGCATCTTTGGCTCCCAGACCTTTACTATCTGTAATATTTATGCCCCAAACAAAGGTACCATTCCTTGGTTAAGAAAAGTCCTTCGGGCCATCTCGCTGTTTAACTCAGGTGTACTGCTTATAGGTGGTGACTTTAATGTGGCCCTCAATCCCCCGATAGACACGACCTCACAACGTGTCCCCTTCTCTTATAGAGCACTTGGTGGTCTTCATAGACTCTTTGAAGAATTAGGGGTCATAGATGTCTGGAGGACCTCTAACCCCACTGGTAGCGACTATACGTTCTTCTCGAACCCCCACGGATCCTACCATCGAATTGATTATTTCTTAATTTCGCGGCATCTTCTCCCCAATGTCACCAAAACTGATATTGGGAACATCACTGTATCTGACCATTCCCCAATATCCTTGGCATTACAGTTTTCGCATCGGAACTCTAGGGAATGGTCTTGGAAGCTTAATCCCCAGCTATTGGGATCATCCTCCAGTAGGGATTCCTTTTCCTCCAAACTTACATCTTATTTTGATGTTAACGCCAACTCCACCCCAAGCCAGGCTGCTATATGGGAGGCCCACAAGGCTTATATACGAGGCGAGTTCATCTCTTATGGTTCTTATGTCAAAAAGCAATCTAGCCTGCGTGTATCTTCGTTGCTCAATCGCATTGCGCAAAAGGAGAAGGTACACAAACTCTCCTTAGCTACATCAGAACTTGCAGATTTGACAGCTCTGCGCCAGGAGCTTAAAGATTTATTGCATGCTAGATCCGCTAAGAACTATTTGAGAGCTCGCTACAAACAATATGCACATGGCGATAAAGGAGGAAAGGTAATGTCGGCTTTAATTAAAAAAGCTAGAGACAAAGCACACATTGCAAAGGTTACTTCTCCTAATGGTGCTATGACGAGTTCTGATTAAGAAATAGCTAATGCCTTCTCAGCTTTCTACAGTAATTTGTATAATCTTAGAGCGGGTGAAACCCCAGAGGATTTACAGGCTAGATCGGATCGTATAGACGCATTTCTGAACGCCTTAGAGTTGCCTTCTATCTCTCTGGACATTAAAGAGAAATTGTTGGAGCCGATATTAGATGTAGAAATTCATAGAGTAATGAAGTCTGTCCCCTCTGGCCTCCCAATCGCCTATTATAAGCTGTTTGCCTCACAACTTGTCCCCCGGCTGTCTACTTACTTTAATAGCATATTGTTGGGCTCCCATATAGCACCACAGGCGTTAGAAGCCCATATTAGTATAATTCCCAAGGAAGGTAAAGACCCAACACTGTGTTCTAGCTACAGACCTATATCCCTCTTGAATTCCGATGTGAAGCTGTTTGCAAAGATCTTGGCCCAAAGGTTATCTTCCATTGTTCCATCTCTAGTGAATAGGGAACAAGTGGGATTCGTGCGGGGGCGTGAGGGACGAGATAAGACTCCAGACTATCTCTTACGCTTCCAATAAAAACATGAGCCTTACCCTCCTCAGTACGGACGCGGAAAAGGCTTTTGACCGAGTGGACTGGCACTATATGAGAATGGTACTCTTACGATTTGGCTTACCTGTGCCCTTTATAGATGCCATCTTTGCTCTTTATAGAGGTCCCACCGCTAGAGTGAGGGCTAATGGAGTATTATCTAGCCCCTTTAAGATCACGAATGGCACTCGCCAGGGCTGCCCATTATCCCCTACTTTATTTGTCTTGGCCTTAGTACCGCTCTTGCAGTCTATTCGCCGTAACCCCTCCATAGTTGGTCTTCAGGTTGCCAATGTCCATCACCAGATAGCAGCTTTTGCGGATGACTTATTACTTTTCTTAACAGACCCGGTCACTGCATTTCCAATTATAATAGACACTTTTAATGCCTTTGGAGATATATCGAACTTTAAGATTAATCTGTCCAAATGTGAGGCCATTGGAGTGGGTCTTTCTAAACAGTCTCAGGATTTTCTTTCTGCTCATTACCCCTTTGCCTGGCCCAGTACTTCCATTAAATACCTCGGTATTAAGGTCCCGAATGATCTTACACAGATTTTTGCCCTTAACTATGCACCTCTGTTACGGGAGATATCTGCCCAGCTGAAATCCTTTGAAATCCCTATGATGTCCTGGATAGGTAGAAAAAACCTTCTGCAAACCTATATACTACCTCGGGTTCTGTATGTTCTGCAAGCTGCCCCGATTTACTTACCTCCAGCATTTTTTGCTAAAATTCGCCGGCTTTTTTCTGCCTTCCTTTGGAAAAGAACCAAGCCAAGGCTAGCTTATAACTCTCTAACCCTACCTAAAAATAAGGGAGGCTTTGGCCTTCTCGATCTTAAAATATATTCTGCAGCTGCTCAACTCAGAATCCTAGGAGAAGTTCTATCACCGAGAGATGCTCCACTGGGAATTCAGGTACTGAAATCGCAACTTTCTGTTAATGATATTTATTTATTGTGGAAACCTGTTTCAGATGTTTTTCAGAGAACTACATTTCAACCCAACATAGCAGGTCTTATGTCGGCCAGGTTCACACTACATAATTCTCTAGAGCAATCTACTTCACTGACGCTCTCTCCCTTTCTCCCATCCCATCTTATTCCGGTAGCTGTAGGAACAGAGAGCGGGATATTGGCTGATTTCTGGGCTCAACTTCAGACAATCCCGGTTGGGACTTTCTTGGCACATCGTTGTATTCCCACAATTGAGGCGCTCCAGAATGGTATTAAAAAGGTTTCCTACCTCCACATGGCACACTTTTCGGAGTGCTGCAAAAGGTTTTTGGACAAGTTTCCCCGCAGGGACCCTAGTTGGTTTGAAACGTTGTCTTTCATGCCTCAGCAGCCAAAACATCTTTTATCTAGTTTCTATAAAAAAAATTAATGAGCAAAGAGCGCCCCCTAAACCGCACTATTTGACTGCTTGGGAGAAGGATCTTAACATCACGCTCTCTCCCCAAGAGATAAAAACTGTACTACAGCGCTCTCATGGGTGCTCTCGTTGTATCAGGACTCAAGAAAATGCCTTCAAACTCTTGACTAGGTGGTACAGGTCACCTGATGTAGTCGCTAGGATGTTTCCCTTATCCACTGACCTCGTTGGAGATGTGGCCACTCACCTGGTACTTTATTTCATATATGGTGGTCATGCCCTGTAATACAGGAATATTGGAGGATCATAGAAAAAGACATGAGAGATATTTGTTCGCCTTCCCTCTCACTTTCCCCACGCTTAGTACTTCTAAACCTACCTGAGGGTGCTGGTACTTTTACTAAGCATTCTCTGGAGTCATACCTTTTAATAGCGGCCAAACTATTAGTGCCTGTACACTGGCTTGATCCCATTGCACCATCAGTGCAAGAATGGTATCAAAGGGTCCACCTTATCTTTCAACTAGAGGAGCTGGCCAGCTGGGAGAAGTGGCAACATCCGTCTTTTCTGGTTACTTGGGATCCGTGGATTAAATGGAAACAAACTAGCTCTGCATAATTTCCTCTGCCCAGATGGTGAGAAATTCTTTAGGTTGTTGCTGTCTCTTATTTTCTTATTTTGCAAGCCCAGTGCGGATAATGTTTGTTATGAAATTTGTTCTTTCAGTCTGAGAAGTGATCGAGAAGCCTTTGGATCTCTGTTGACTGATGTTTTCAGTCCTATGTCCCTCCTCCGTCCTTCCCTTGTCCTACCTCTTGCCCCCCCCCCTCTCTTCCCCTACCATTACCCCCCTCTTTTTCCTCCCTCCCTACCTCTATCCTTTCCCCTCCTTTTAATTTTTTGCCTGACTCTAACGCATCTATGATGTATGTTGCATAAATGATTGTTTTGTACGATTTTTTAGTGCTTTACTTAAAATAAAGAATTATTAAAAAAAAAAAAGATGACATGTTAAGTAAGTAATACACAGTTCTTAAAAAATGTCTCCCTAAGCACAATTTATTAATTTATAGGTATATATAGGGGTGTAACTAAAATCCCACGGGCCCCCAGTAAAAAGTCTGGAGCTACCTACACCCATGAGACCCCCTACACCAACATATTGCTTCGATGTAAGAGACTTAATATTATACTATGGTGTATAAAGGTATACAGCTGTATCTAAAAAATAAAGAATAGCATCGAAAAGACTCATTACACCAAGAGTAATCTCTTTCAAGTGTTTATTTCTTTTAATCTTGATGATTATGGCTTACTGCTAATGAAAAGCCAAAAGTCAGTATCTCAGACATATCCAAACCATGGGCTACAACTGTCAGAAGCGACTTACTTGGGCTAAGGAGAAATAGGACTGGACTGTTGCTCAATGGTCCAAAGTCCTTTTTTCAGATGAAAGTAAATTTTGAATTTCATTTGGAAATCAAGGTCTGGAGGAAGAGTGGAGAGGCACAAAATCCAATTTTTTCGAGGTCCCGTGTGATTTTCTCAGTCGGGGATATTTTGGGATGCTACAGTATGTCATCTGCTAGTGTTGATCCACTGTGTTATATCAAGTCCAAGGTCAGTGCAGCCGCCTACCTGGAAATATTAGAGCACTTCATGCTTCCCTCTGCTGACAAGCTTTATTGAGATGCTGATTTTATTTTCCAGCAGGACTTGGCACCTGCCCACATTGCCAAGAGTACTGTCATGAACCAGCAGGTTTGAACCCACCATGCCACGCATCCTACCTCCTCTAAGGACATTGTCTAAGTGAACCCCTCGTTCTTCACAGTACCCCTGGTGGTGGGGATAGGCTTTTCCAAGAGGAACGCTTTCCAGGTCGCTATCTCTTGAGAAAAATTGGCACACGAGACAGCTGGTCCAGGTGGACAAGGAGATACCTGAGCAAGGTACCAGAGGTACAGAAGTAGTTAGCTGGCCGAGTCTTAACCAGGAGCAACAGTGCAGGACCGAAGGATGAGGCAGAGGTGACGTCAAACAAGCAGTAGGTCAGGGCAGGCGGCACAGGTACAGGCCAGGCAGTCTGGGTCAGCAACAGGAGAGTCAAGGCAAGCAGACAGGGATCAAACAGGTAGCAGAAATGTTCTCAACTGTGCCTCCTTAGAGTAGTAATGTCCCCACTGTGTTCTATTAAACTGGTTGTGTCCTCCACTGTGCCCCATTAGAATGGTAATGTACCCCCACTGTGCTCCATTAGACTGGCAGTGTACCCCACTGTGCTCTGTTACAGTAGTAATGTTCTCCATTATGCTCCATTAAAGTAGTAATATCCCCCACTTTGCTTCATTAGAATAGTAATATCATTCAAAATGCACCATTAGAATAGTAATGTCCCCACCATGCTGCATTTGAGTGGTTATGCCCAACATTGTGCTCATTGTGCTCACTCACTATGCGCCATTAGCATAGTAACGTGCCCCACTGTGCTCCATTAGAGTAGGAATTCCCCCAATAAAAATAAAAACCTGAAACTCACCTAATCCCTTTCCCACCATGAACAGCTACTTCCAACTGCTCATTGTGAATTGCTCATGGTGACACAATGCTGGGAATTTATGGATGCTCTCGACCTCCTGGCAGCTCAACCTCCATATATCTAGTAGGCCACAGACCTAAAGCAGGCTGACGGGGAGCCAAAGGCCCTCTGATCAGCCGTAGCTTTCAAATGTATCTACATTTTGAAGATGTGTATGAAGTTCTAAGTGCCACCTGCCTGGGTATCTAAATGGGCATCCCATGGTAATTTGGTAACCTAGCCTTTTAATCCCCTAATACATCAACACAGAGGAAAGAGGAGTATGAGACTGTGCTAGACAAAGTTACAAAGACTGGACTTTTAGTGGCTGAAAACCACATCTATATCCTGGTATGAAACACCATGCAGTCTGGTGTACAGAGTACCAAGAAACAGAGAATTGAATTTGATACTAATATGTGTTGGGAGAACCCTTTAATTGGGATGGGCTTTATTGAAAAGACAATGTTAACGAGAGGCACCAAGAAACAGCACCAAAGACTGAGCATTTAAGATGGTCAGCAGCAAAGAAATTTCTAACTAAAGAAACTATTTTTAGTCCAATATACATAGAGTTGTTTTGTTCATTTTTTTATAAGCCCAGTGGTGCCAATGTGGTTTCCTGTTAAACTATTTGGGACAGGTTTTAATTGGTGCTTCCCCTTTAATGCCTTGTAACATAAATGATAAGAGATATCTGATACCTGGCCACATTCCTGCAGCATGAAGTAACTGTACATGAGTACTTTAGGTGGGGCTAGGAGGGGCCAGGGATACTGAAAAACATTTACGTAGCTTTCTAAAATCGCTTTGTAAAATCAAGCTCAGCTCAATTTATGACATCATTATGGAAAGATGTGTCTTGCTACCATCACCTCTCTTCGTATCATATGGGCATCGGCCAAGAGCCATGTTCGGCACTCTCGAAGTGGAGCTTGCTCATTTGTTTTCATGGCTTTCGGTGACTGTTACTTTACTTTACCTTTGTATAACTTTGTATATAAAGTATATGTTTAATTATA
Organism: Rhinella marina; assembly: GCA_900303285.1. NCBI lineage: Eukaryota > Metazoa > Chordata > Amphibia > Anura > Bufonidae > Rhinella > Rhinella marina. The sequence goes on from ONZH01029137.1 coordinate 35,511, forward strand.
GTTTACTAAACTCTTTTTGCATCTACGGTAAGTCGTATTAAGTCTATTTTTTCACTAACTTCAGATGCCACAATAATACATTAAACCTGTACATATTGCTGCACGATAACACGTAGTTATAGCAAATGTAATACTGCAATACTGCCATTATCATACCCATGTTATTAAACACATTGCATATTGCTGTAAGATAATGGATAGTAAAAACAAAGGTATTTCACAGCAACAATGCCATTATTAAAGGGGTTATCTCATCATGGACAATGGGGGCATAACACTTACCATTTTATAATCTGTGTACTAAACTTATGACTTTTCATTTATAGGAACCCCATGACTTTTCATTCATAGACCTCATAATAAAATGTCCCAAAACAAAATGACACAAACTAGCGGATGTGAACCCACTGTACCACGTGACCTACCTCCTCTAAGGGCGCTGTCTAAGTGAACCCCTCATTCTTTGCAGTACCCCTGATGGTGGGGATAGACTTTCCAGAGAAGATCACCAGGTTGTTACCTTTTGTGGAGGATTGACACACAAAGCATCTGGTCCATGCGGACCAGGCGGTACCAGTACAAGTTACCAGAGGTACAGTTGTAGTCAGCAGGCATAACTAGGAGCGACAGTGGAGGACCGAAGGATGAGGCAGAGGCAAAGGCAAACAAGCAATGGGTCAGGGCAGGCAGCAGAGGTACAGGTTAGGCCAGCCAGGATAGTCAAAGCAAAGGAGGTTAGGATTAAACAGGTAGCAGAATTCAGAAATACAAGCACAGATAAGAGCAACTTTTGCAGGACACAAGGAACTTTAGTGCTGGGACAGGGGCTGGACCACTAAATTAGGTGCAGGATGTCTGGGATTGGTCACAGAGGTTACATGTATAAAACTCTTACATCACAGGAAGTGATGAGCGCCAGCCCTTACCGAGGTGGTACTGGAAGCAGGCTAGAAGAGATGCTGTGTCCAGGGCAGAAAGTAAACTGTGGAGCATATTCCAGAAGGTACAGCATTTGCAGACATAGAGTCCAGGACCAGAGCAGTACATGGAGAGGCACACTGACAGCAGATCACCACTGCTACCTGCCCTGTAAAGCAGCTAGATGCAGGCAATGAGTGAGGTGGCCAGGGAGGACAGTACTCATCCAAGCACAGAGCCTAGGCCGCAGTGGTGATTAGGTGATCCTCGCCCGCTGTTATACAAAAGATTGGAAAATTAAAGACCTAGGCCTTGTCATTTGAGAGTCAGAATGTGGGTAGTAGCATTAGTAGCAGCACTAGCCATCCAGCCAGTAGTAGTACATAGCATTCCACAGTTCTCTCTGGTTTCCAACAGGACAAAAGAGGACGAGATTATGGACTGTATGGCTGCCTTCTTATCTCAGTGACAACATGATTATTTGTTCTAATATTAAAGAAGTTGCTTCCTAAAGACTAGGGATGAGCGAACCAAACCGCAATGAACCAGATTCGTTACGAACTTTGCCAAAAGTTCGGTTCATCACCGAACCGAACTTTGAGAAAGTTCGTAACGAATCTGGTTAAAATAACAACGGCGACGCAAAACTGTACTTTTTTCACAGAATAGACCAGGATACAAGGGATTATTACTCAAAAAACACAAAAGCATACATCCATTGGGTTGGGCGCTGCACTCGGTTAGGACATCAAACTGGTGTAACAAAGATATATATATATGTCTCGCCAACAGCCATAGGCCCAGATTCAACAGGTTTGACACCAGAGTAGTTGCGTCAATTTGTAAAGCGAGTGCCAGTGAGGTGTCCATTTCATGAAAATTGGACACGTATTTTGGATAATGGAACTGGCGTAAAGCCTTCTTGAATCTGTGCCTTTTTAAATGTCCTTTCTTCACTTCATGGATTCTGTGGGTGAGGTTGTCTGTCTATTTAACCGTATCCGTATCCTACTAGACTAGCTGTAATGTTAGAGGGTTTTTTTTTAACGTTGACTGTCCTGTGCTGAACTCTACATCAACATTTTGTCATGTATAAAAACTGATTTTTACAAGCGTGCATGTTCTTAGCTTCCAACTTCAGTTCTCTGTACTAGGCCCTTCTGGGTCCAAAAGAATACTGCTCCTACTAATGCCCCCACCGTCAATTGTCTATTTGGAAACATACTAGGTGCAATCAAGAGCTGCTGAAGCTGCCTCCTCAACTTGTCCCTTCTCAACAATACTGGCCTGGGTGCAATCAAGTGCTGCCTCCTCCGTCAATTGTCTGTTCTCAACCATACTGGCCTGGGTGCAATCAAGTGCTGCTGCCTCCTCCTCCGTCAATTGTCTGTTCTCAACCATACTGGCCTGGGTGCAATCAAGTGCTGCTGCCTCCTTCTCCGTCAATTGTCTGTTCTCAACCATACTGGGTCCAATACAGTACTATTACTGCTGCTGGTTCCACTGTCAAATGTCTGTTTTCCACCCTACTGGGTCCAAGGCAATGCTGCCGTTGTTGCCAACTTGCACTTTGTGTCCTATGTCCCGTGTAATCATTTACACCTTGGCTAATGTGTACCTGTTCTGGGGTGCACAAGGTCTAATTAAATGGTACGCCTGTCTGTCTTCAGACCTGTGATGTCACTGAGACCGCATCGACTTCAACGCAGCCTATTCTTGGGCTGGTGCCACGATCTACCATGTGTTTTTGGTGCTCTGGCATGACATGGACTGCTCCAGCAGACATCTTCAATGCTGTCAAATGTTGTCGACCTGGCTGAGGTTTCACTATTTTTGCACTTTGATTTTTTCCACTTTTTTCATTGTAATAGCAACTGCAACTAAACAAAACTATACCCTATCAGACTCCCACTATTGTAGCTGCAATTATTCAGCCGTTATAGCAAGGTTCGTTTTAGGTTCGGTTCGTACGAATCCGATTTTCACGAAAGTTTGCCGAATCAAATCGAACCGAACTTTTCAAAAGTTCGCTCATCCCTACTAAAGACTACCCTTTTACTTATTCCCTTATAGGTTGTGTGAGTATCTTACAAGGAGATCTTCATCTATGCTAAGGTGGAGAGGCAGTGACATAGAGTAACATCTCCTCTGCTGGACTCCGTGTTTCCCATGTAGACACAAATTTTGCCAGATGGATTGGTTTTAAATGGTAAACAGATTGGTGATAAATGACAACCTCTATTAATATCATGACATCCCCAAAAAAATTGCCAAATGATACTTTCAGCTCTGCAACATTTCCACATTTTGTGTTACAGATATACTGTGATACAGATATTCAGATCCAGACTGATGAGTATGAGCAACAAGAATCTCATTTCATGCTGTTTGTGCTGCATTTAACCTGCATAATTGATAGCGATATGTAAAATGTTTAACGTTTAACCTGTCACCCAGAACTTTAGTCACTCACTCAGGACTAATAATGGTGCTAACATCAAAAAATCTATTTATTGTTTCATTTTTAAGGAAAATGTAGCACAGCTGGTATTATGAGATCTAAACCAGAAACAAATGACACATTTTACAAAGTGAAGAGACTGGAGCGAGCTATATCCACGAGTCCCACTTCACTAGTTGTATTACTTTTGATTTTAATGCCTGCAAAGAAAGAAACACTTTAGGGTACACATGATGTTGAAAGATGTTTCAGACTATAATTGAATCAAGCTGGGGAACTATGTGTGAACTTACCAAATGTTCTTTCCTTCTGACATTGTTTGAATTTTCATTTGTGCCACCCACAGACTATGCTTTAACATTGTCAAAAAAAGAATACAAATGTTGGAAGGAGTTCTATTGAATAATTGGTAGAAAGTCCTGCTATGAATGCCTAGGTTATTTTCTTCTAGGACAGTTAACCAAATTATGTTATACTGCATATATACATAAGCAATATATATTTTTGCAACATCTGGACTCTTTTATTTCTCTTGTCAGAATTATCATTTCAGATAAGGAAGTAATTGTGAATGTTAATGGACTCAGAATACTGAAATGTCCTTCATGTGACCCAACACCATTTACAATGTATCTTGGGTCATTAGATTAATAACAACAATAATTTGCATTTAAATTGGTTTTCGATGGAAATAAAATAAGCACACTTTCCACTGTCAGACATGGATATGCAATGCCTATTGGCCATAAAAAAAGATAAGGAAAACTATGAAATCAGCAGGACTGGTGTTTATTTTTAAAGACAAATGCTGCTTTTCATAAATAGTTTATGTTGAATAAGCAGTCTTGTAAATTATATGCATTTCATTTACTGCTGCCTTTTGACTCATAGGGAGCACTAAAATCAGTATTTTAAAATGCAAACAATATTTGAACAAGAAATTCAATACTGATATTTGGATATGGTAACAAGAAAACATTGTATATATACAGAATGGATATGTACCCTATATAAAAATATTAATAACAATAATATGCATGTGACTTATTGGTAATAATAATCATCATCATCATCATCATCACAAATACAGTAAACTGGAATATGGGAGAGAGTATTCACTGAAATATACATTGCGGAAAATTTATTAATACTAGTACAATATCCACCAGTGCACCAGTATCCCCATAAGTGAAGCTATATGGGGTACCACAGGGGTGAGTGTTGGGCCCTATTCTCTTCAATATATTTATCAATGATCTTGTAGAAGGCTTGCACAGTAAAATATCAATTTTTATAGATCACACTAAACTGTGTAAAGTAATTAACACAGAAGAGGACAGTGCACTGCTACAGATGGATCTGGATAGACTGGAGGCTTGGGCAGAGAAGTGGCAGATGAAAAGTTATGCATATGGGAAGGAATAATGCAAGTCATCAGTACATACTAAATGGTAAAACATTGGGTAACTCTGACATGGAAAAGGACCTAGGAATTTTAGTAAACAGCAAACTAAGATGCAGAAACCAGTGTCAGACAGCTGCTGCCAAGGCCAATAAGATAATGGGTTGCATCAAAAGAGGCATAGATGCCCGTTAGAGATGAGCGAATCGATTTGTCGATTCGCTGGTTCGTATCGAATCTTGAGAATTTTTAGCTGCGAAGCTAATCCGAATATTAGGTGATTCGCTTCGGCTTTGTATGCATTCGCTACGTAGTTTGTCCTATAAATTATATACTATTGCTGTGTATAAGTTACTGTATATGCTGTTGCGTACGAATTCAATTCATTAGCGAACTTTTACTGTTAGTTTGTTTATCGTGCTCAAAAGCCCGGTAAGAAAGCGGTCACCTGACCTAGTAGGCAGGGCTTGCTCTGATTGGCTCAGGCTCGGTAAGCCAGTCACTTCTGCTGCGACTGCTGAGACGAGCAGAAGCACTGAGTGTGAAGTTCTGAGACCTGTTTTGTGAAAATTTGATATAATAGCTCTGGGAATCCATATTACACATATCAGGGATACTGCAGGGAAATTGCAGAGCCAGTTCAGGGCTAGTATTTAATCAAGCAGGGAGAGAGAGAGACAGGGAGAGATAGGGAGAGACAGTGAGATACAGGGACAAAGACCAGCTGCAGGGCAACAGGGTGAATTGAAAAATGTCTGGAATGGATAAGCAAAAGGGGATCCAGTTCCAGCCAGACTTTGAGCTTTAAAAAAAAGGAGAAGGTGGCACAGGGCAGCAGTGCCAAAAGACCTGTAGCCGGAGCATCTACTAGTAGTATTCGCAATACTTGTTGTACGTTGTTCCACCAGGCTAACCCACCGAGGCGCAAAATTGTAGTGGAGGAGAAAGTAGATGAGGTAGTGGAGTGGATGGCATGCTCATCTCAGTCTCAGCTGGATGATTTGCTGTCATCTGCTGATACAGTATCCATATGTAGCCAGGGGTCAGACTCGTCCTGCTCCACCATTCCACTCAAGCAAACCCCGTCATTTTCTGCCACCTCTCTTGCTTCAGTGTTCCTTCCTAGTGGTGTCCCTTCTGCAATTTCTAAAAAAAGAAGCCACCGAAGCCCACCTTATAATCCGGCGGTTATAGAGGACAGCCTCCCTGAGGCCAACAGTGGCCGGAACTGTCCCACTGTGCACTAGGGCTTCTTTCCTGCCCAGCCTCAAGTGTCATGTCAGAGAGGGTTTTTAGTGCTCAAAAAAATACCTTTATAAAAATGATTAATGGCTGGATTACATCCGAATTTCATACTCCTCTTGCTGATGCTGGTGGTGATTAGATCAGGTCTTGCAGGGCAGAATAGTCTGAGTGTCTTACCACTGTTGCTGGCAGCTGGGACATAGGTTTACAGCCAAATGTCTTGTGTCATGTCATAGGCTGTGCGAACCCGAAGTCTCCAAAACCCTATTTCAAAACCAAACACTGTTGTCTACCTCTGCCTCCGTTTTCTACGCTTAGTAGGAGAGTATCTGTTGTTAGTTAACATTACTAATAGTTCTATTTAGTGTTGTTAAGTTTGTTTTGGAGCCTCAGCCTTTAGTCCCGCCCCCTCCAAAAAAAAATATATATATGTGTTATATAGATTTAAAAATAAAAATACACATTTTTTTACACTGCCTCTGCCTCCCATACAAGTTATATTAGCAGACATTGTTATACACCACTGCAGTCTGTTGTATTTATTTTACCTATCACTCTATGCTGATATACCCCGTCCCCTACTACTACTGGCCGGGGCAGCCATAAAAAGCTCATATATAATTTTCACTGCCTATGTTAAGGTAGAATGTACAGGCTTGTTGCCCAAACAAGCCAAGCCTTTTTTATTTTTCTGTCTGTCAGTTGAAATCAGTGAACTGGAGTGTGTGTAATGTAGTAATACTTCGGCCGGCAGACACCGCTGTGTTCATTAATATGGGAAAATGGCCATGGGGAAAAAAACTCTGTCTTCTTCCCACTATGTCAGGATCAGGAAGGTGTTAAAGGTTTAACAAAACACTTAAAACACAGGTTTTTCAAGAATATTTTAGTAATAAATAAAAACTTCTTTTTAACAAATAAATAATATAATAAACAAAAGAAAGGAACAAAAAAATAAGATTACGCCGGCCTTTGCCGACGTCGGGCCATCATATCCTGCAGCTCCAGATGCAGGCTACAAATGAGCTGGGAGGCAGCGTGGAGCCTGGAGTCAAAGCGCCATAATTCAGCCTCCACTTTGAAGTCAGTGGGGATGTCTGTAGGGGTGGAAACAGTTATGCACTTAGTTTGTATGATTGAGTTACAGTGGTTGTCCCACAAAAAAAAAAAACTTTAATGTACTGGAGTGACTTATTCTGTGACATGTATTCTGTACTGACTGAGCCTTTTGTAGTACTTACTGGACACCCATACGGCGTGGTCTTCCTATGGTCCAGGGGAAAACTGCTCCCTGTCGGTTGGAGCTACCAAAGATAAAACATACATTTAGCTCATATTTTGAAGACAGAAGGTCCACCCATTACACTTTTTTTTTTACCTACCTTCTACCTCTGGTAACTGGGCTGGTGGTGTTGGAGGGGCAGGTGGGGTCCTCTATCGCTGGGGTGGAGGACGGTGAGAGCGGCTCCTCTGTGGTGCAGCAGCTGTCAAAAATCATGAAATAATGGCCTAAAGCTACTTCTACACTTGCGGCAGCAGGATCCGGCGGGTGAAGGGTACACGTGTGGGGCCAGAACCGCACTCTGGCCCAAATTCACTGTAATGGGGGCGGGACGCGAATCCGGCCACAGCATGTTAACCCCTGCTGAGAGGCAGCCGGAGCGAAAATACAACAGTTACATGTTCTATTTTAGCTCCGGCTGCCTCTCAGCAGGGGTTAACGTGCTGTGGCCGGATCCGCGCCCCACCCCCATTACAGTGAATTTGGGCCAGAGCGCGGTTACGGCCCCACACGTGTACCTGTGGCAGCACGGATCCGTAGGGACCCTTCACCCGCTGCATCCGGGCTGCCGCTAGTGTAGAAGTAGCCTTACATTCAACTCTAATGAACAGTTGTAGCTACATATGAATAGTTTGGGGAGAACGGCCAGCACCGTTAACAATAATGACAAGAATACCTTCACTTAAGTTGTTTGGGTCGAGAGTTAGAGGCGTTGCCTAGCATGAAACAAAATTACTGCAGCACACTGGAAGTTCATACTTTCGGGTTTTTGCTTGCTCAGATGCTGTTACTGCCAATAGTGGACCTTAAACAGCAGAAACCTGGGCTATAGCACCTGCTTCGAATGGGCACCATCTTTAAAGTCCCAGCCACAATGTTACAAGTATGGCGCTGGTCAGGTAGGGGTTAAACAGTACTTATAGATGAATGAATTAATTCTACACAAATCAAAATTGTTACAAATTTCCCAAAAAGATTAGAGTTAATTAAAAATGTTTGTAATTTGATTCACATGAATAGCTCTCTCCTGCCTTACAGGTGGGAGCCCTTCTTCTGTCATCTGCTTTTCCTCCTTTTCCACATCATCTACTATCAATGAGAATATCCAGCTCCTTCTCTCTTTGCATTTACATTTACAGCTGATGTAAATACTAGGGATAAGTAAATGTAGGAATAAATTAATAAAACTGATGCAGCATATGTCTCCCTGCAGTCTCCCTGCATTCTTCCTCTCCAATATTCTTCTATTAATCATTTTAAACAAAACTGTCCCTAGCGCATAAGTGCTTGCCACATCTCTCTCTATGCTCAGCTCACAGGCCAATGGACCGCACGGGATAAAGGCTTTATAGGGATGTGACATCACAGAGGATGTCTACCTGCAGATTGTTTGGATGCATGGCATTATGGATGATCTTGCGTTCCCAGGCTTCTTACTTTCATTTTGTAACACATGCAGCCGCCCAATTTAGGAAAAAGTGATTTGCTACCAAGGAAATTTGAATATATTTATATTCTATTTATATTTCTAAACTTCAGACTGATTTCCTCTTCCAATGATTTGCTTTGCTCAATACTAGGGGTGATGTTAGAACATTGGAGCTACAGACTAATAAATAGAATATTCATCTAAAGAGCAAGAATAATAAATCTGCAGCCATTACAAACACAAAATAATATTGTAAACAATGTTTAATTTACTTAATTTACTGCATTCATTATCAACTGAAAACAGACTAGTTTTCAAATGTTCACATAATACTCCAACCCAATTTTGTTGTTTTTTTATTATTGGTAAATACGATGAAATGGTATTGAGAATTAATATGTTTGTAATCAGTTTATGAGTTTGTTGCACTGATTTCAAGTATTCTCGAGCTGAAAGCACTTATCCAAACTAAGTAATAATGACAACCAAATTAAAATTCAATTTAAGAGGTCTTGGAGAGGTTAATTTTCAAGCAAGTGGAAGTTAAATGAATACAGCATTTGTATGTGTATGGTTTATTGAGGATTAATGGTAATGGTTGCAATTATAAAGTTTATGCTAGTAGTAATATTAATGTTCCTAAAGAAGATAATACAGTACATGAACTGTTACAAGTATACATAATTTGCATTTAAAATAAAATAAAGATTAAATACAATTAAAGGGGCTGAAGAAAACATATTGATGACCTACCCACAGGATAGGTCATCTATATGAGATTTGTAGGAATACAACACTTGGCATCCCCACGGTCAGCAAGTAGTGGCTCTTGGAATAAATGGACATGCTTTTTTTTATTTTTAATAATATGTATTATTATTGTGAAAAAGTACCAAACATAATAATTATACCTATTTAGCATTGCCATAATACTATTCATCTACTGGGTGAATTTAAAATGCAAAAACAGTGGCAGAATTGCTGTTCTTTTTTCAATTCTCCGAAAGAGAAGGGTACAAAAAATGTCTGATGCACTGAAAGTTCCCAAAAACAGTGGCCTCCATAGTTCTTAAGTGGAAAAAGTTTGGAACAACCAGGACTCTTCCTACAGTTGGTCACCCCACCAAACTAATTAATTGAGGGAAAAGGGTAAGAGTGGAAACAAGAGATGAGCGAACATGCTTGTCCGAGCTTGGTGCTCGTTCGAGCATTAGGGTATTCGCATATGCTCGATACTCGGACGAGCATATCGCGATCCTCGAGGAAATGGCAACTTCCTCTTCCTGCATGTTAGGCGCCTTTTCTCAGCCAATCAACATGCAGGAGAGTCTTTGGTACCTTCTAGCATCACGTGGAGCCCCTACAAGTCAATAGCAGGGATTGGCTGGCCAGATCAGATGACCTGGGAATATAAGAATCTGGTCCCTCGCTGCTCGTGTCAGACGCCGCCTGCATGAGATTAGGGATAGAACTGCTGTCTGTCAGGGAGAGTGTTAGGGCCTGAATTTAGATGTTGGTTAGGCAGGAATCATGCTCAAAGAACCCAACAGCCCTTCTAAGGGCTACAAGCACCTTTTTTTTTTGGTGTCCTCCTGGCTGCTGGCTGGGACTTGTAGTGCAGCAACCGCCATCTTGGCTGCACACTGGGCACAAAGAATGGTGGCTTAAGGGACAGCAGGTGGTCCACACAGACCCAAAAGAAATTGCCCAAAGTCCTCTCAGTACTCATTTTTGCTGCTGCTGCTGCTGCTACTGTACCTTGGCTTGCTGGGATCTGTAGTGCAGTCTAGAGAATACGTTTTTTCTCTCATTTCTATACACTACAGTCCAGTTAACAATTATGTAGTGTGCTGTACAGAAGCGTCAGTCTAGGGAAGTTTTTTCTCTCAGTTATATATACTACAGTGCAGTGAACAAGTCTGTAGTGTGCTGTAGAGTAGCGTCAGTCTAGAAAATACTTTATTTCTCTCAGTTATATATACTACAGTCCAGTGAACAATTATGTAGTGTGCTGTACAGTAGCGTCAGTCTAGGGAATACGTTTTTTCTCTCAGTTATATATACTACAGTGCAGTGAACAATTATGTAGTATGCTGTACAGTAGCGTCAGTCTATAAAATACGTGTTTTCTCAGTTATATGTACTACAGTCCAGTGAAAAATTGAGTGGTTTGCGGTACAATAGCCGCCATTTAAAGACTACTTTTTTTCTCAGTTATATATACTACAGTCCAGTAAAAAATTGAGTGGTTTGCGGTACAATAGCTGCCATTTAAAGACTATGTTTTTTCTCTCAGTTATATATACTAAAGTCCAGTGAAAAATGGAGTGGTTTGCGTTAAATTAGCCGCAGTCTAAAGACTACATTTTTTCTCCCAGTTATATATACTACAGTCCAGTGAAAAAATTAGTGGTTTGCGGTACAATAGCCGCCATTTAAAGACTACGTTTTTTTCTCTCATTTATATATACTACAGTCCAGTGAACAATTCTGTAGTGTGCTGTACAGCAGTGTCAGTCTATAAAATACGTATTTTTTGTACTACAGTCCAGTGAAAAATGGAGTGGTTTGCGGTAAAATAGCCGCCATTTAAAGACTACGTATTTTCTCAGTTATATGTACTACAGTCCAGTAAACAATTCTGTTGTGTGCTGTACAGCAGCGTCAGTCTATAAAATAAGTATTTTCTCAGTTATATGTACTACAGTCCAGTGAAAAATTGAGTGGTTTGCGGTACAATAGCTGCCATTTAAAGAGTACGTTTTTTTCTCTCATTTATATAACTACAGTCCAGTGAACAATTCTGTAGTGTGCTGTACAGCAGCGTCAGTCTATAAAATATGTATTTTCTCTCAGTTTTGGTCCCCTGCAAAAAATGCTCGAGTCTCCCATTGACTTCAGTGGGGTTCGTTATTCGAAACAAGCACCCGAGCATCCGGAAAAATTTGACTCGAATAACAAACACCCGAGCATTTTAGTGCTCGCTCATTTCTAGTGGTAACCAAGAACCTCAGACTGGGCCAAAGGTTTATCTTCCAACAAGACTACGACCCTAAGCGCACAGCCAAACAACACAGGTACGGCTTAGGGACAACTCTGTGAATGACCTTGAGTGGCCCAGCCAGAGCCCTGACTTGAACCCAATTAAACATCTCTGAAGTGACCTGAAAATGGCTGTTCCCTGACAGTTCCAATCCAACCTGACAGACCTTGAGAGGATCTTCAGAGAAGAATGGCAGATAATACCCAGATTCAGGTGTGCAAACCTTATGCCATCATAGCCAAAAAAATTGATGCCAAAGGTGCTTCAACTATGTACTGAGTAAGGCTTATTCACATTCACGGAAAGAATTCCTGCAGGCTGTTCTGGACTCATTTACTATAATGTACCGACCAGAAATGTGATGAGAAATGTCATAAGTCCTTTTTTTAATTTTACATCTTGTTTATATTGTGTATGTTATACGCAGTGGTATACATAGAGAAGTAATGGCCCCATAGCAAGGATCAAACCAGGCCCCCCCTACCTAAACCTTTTTCAGTGGTAGAGTCCTGACCAAGTTTTCACCTCCAGTAGAAGAGGAGATAACCCCAACTAAGACTAGGCCCCCTCTTGCCATGGGCCTCATAGCAGTCACATGTTCTGCTGTTATGGTAGTTACGCCTCTGGTTATATGGAGGGGGCAGTGGAGTCACCATCTCACATAGATAATGAGGGGGAAATGATTGGATAGCCTAGTTATCGGTCCCACAGTTCCAGTCATAGTAGGGCACAGGCAATGGTCTTGGTGAGGGAGTGGGTGTGCTAACAATGTGGTGTGCACCAGAGTTGTACTAATGCAAGTGTCCAAAGAGAGGTGTGAGGCACTAGAGAAAAAAAGGGGCAGATTCTTCATGAAGCGTTTGAAGAGTGCAGTGAACTCTGTGGACTAAAACAAGCGATCTATGCTTGGCATTTGTTCACACCCAACCAAGGTTTTACTGAAAGCCTTTATGCCTGAACCAGACAAATCATACATGAAGAAAGCATTAAAAAAACAGTTCTGATTAAGGAGATCCTGTGTCTGGTGATCTTTCTGTCCCCTTCCACATATTGTATTCATTTGCATCTCAGGGTGCTCTTAAAACTTTGTTTAGTCTGGAAAAAGTGGTATTTAGAGATAGATGTGGTGGGTTAAGGAGAGTTGACCTGCAAGCATTCTGACAATCTCCGTGGCACTCTGGTAGAGGAACTGTGCATTGTACTGGAACTGTACTAATGCTACACTGGAGTTCTCAGGCATGTTGAAGTATTAGTGGCTCTGGGCTGATGGATGTGTATGAAAAACAAGAAAAAAAGCGAGGTTTAATCAAATCTAGAGGAAGATTACTTCCAAGAGATAAGAAAACCAGAGGCGCCAATGGAGGGTCCATATCACCAAATACAAGTGAAGGTTATTAGCAGAGAACAGAGTGAAATTATTGGCACAATCTTATAGGAAAGAGGCAGCTGAGGGTGAACTGTAAGCACCAATAGGTGTATGTAAACCATAAGAAGATAATAGCGTGTACCACTATTAAACAAAAGTCATTTAACAGCACCAATTTCTATAATTAGTCAGTAACATAAAGTTATGGCCAGAATAAAGAGAATGCCCTTACGGTAGGTGAAAAAGTGAAGGTATTGCCAGCAATTTTACTGAAAACTGTAGAGCAAAAATGAGAATGTGGCGAGGAACGACAACCAAGGACTACCTACAATAAGTATGTGGAGTAGAAATGCAGCCAATATATCAAAAGTATAAAAATGTTAAAAAATAATTAAAAGTCTAAAACTCACTTCATTGGGGGGATGGTCCGTCAGGATAAGCACATAACACCTGAGGCCCCCACAACCCCCCTAGCCGGTATCGCTTATAGTAGATTGAATTGGTAATTGATGGCAGCCCAGGAATCCAGTTTCTGATCAAAAACCTTTAATAAAATGTGCGGCTCAATGCGTTTCCTGAGGAAGGGGGTCATTATTCAAACCCGAAATGCGTTGAGACACACATTTTACTAAAGGTTTTTGATCAGAAGCTTCCTGAAATCAGCCATACAGTACATGTATGGTAGATGTTGGGTCTGTAAAGATGGTGCCTGCTCCGGAGAAGAGAGAGCACTATAGCTGGCAGATGCCTGTTGTTTCATACAGCAGGCACCCACAGCTAATACCCACAATCGACAGAAATGCTGACTGCGGACATTTCACCCCTCAGATGCCATGGTCAAATGTAACTATGCGTCTGAGCGCACTTTCCCCAGGTGGAGATCGGAGAAAGCGTTCTGCTCTAGTAATGAGCTGGAGCCTGTACTTCTGTTTCCCGGCTCATTATTTGTAAATATCGGCCAGTTCAGGCCTTTAACCCCTTCGCGCCCGGAGCTTTTTTCGGTTCTGCATTTTCGTTTTGCGCTCCCTGCCTTCAAACAGCCATAACTCTTTTATTTTTCTGTTCACATAGCTGTATGAGGGTTGTTTTTTGCGGGACAAGTTGTACTTTCCAACGCCACCATTTAATATTGCATACGGTGTAGTGGGAAGCGGGAAAAAAATTCCAAACCGGGTGAAATTGCAAAGAAAACGCTATTCCGCTACAGTTCTACGGGTTTCTTATTTACAGCGTTCGATGTGCATTAAAACTGATCCGTTACTTTCATTCTACTGGTCAGTACGAATCCGGCAATACCTAATATGTATAGTTTTTCCTGCGTTTTCATAGTGATAAAATAATTAGAAAGTTGCCCTTTTTTTTTTTTTTTTCCTTGTCAAATCTTGACCCCTATAACTTTTTGGTATTTATGTGTACAGAGCTGTATGGGGGCTCATTTTTTGCGGGACGATCTGAAGTTTTTATTGATACCATTCTGGGGTGTGTATGACTTTTTGATCACTTTTTATTTAATTTTTTTTAGAAAAAAAAGCGACAAAAAACGGCAAATCGCCATTTGGACGCTTTTTTCCGCCACACAATTCGCCGTATTGGAATTTTTTTTTTATATTTTAAAAGTACGGGCGTTTTCGGTCACGGTGATACCCATGATGTCTATATTTATTGTTATTTAGGTATTTATTTTTTACTTATACGGAAAGGGGGGTGATTTGAACTTTTACATCTTTTTTATTTTTTATATATTTTTTAACATTTTTTTTTTATTTTTTTTTTACTATTAGAAAGCTCAAATATGGGCTTATAAATTGTGGCTTTTTTTTTTCTTTATGAGCAATTCTGGCTTTTATAGACTCAGAAATCCATCAATTGCTCATTTCTTATCCTGGCCTGCCATCTAGTGGCCAGAATAAGAATTGCACTTTGAAAACTGTAATCCTCACCAGCGAGGATTACAGTTTTCATATGGTGTACAGACACCCCGATTGGCCACACGGGGTGTCTGTACACCACCCGGAAGTGAACGCTTCCGGGTTTAGACGCAACTAGATGCCGTGATCACGTGTGATCACGGCATCTAGTCACCCCGGAAGACGCCGCCGATGGCGGTAAGTAGCGGCAAGTCTCTGCTGTTAGAAACAGCAGAGACTTGCCGGCCATGACGCCCGCCGCACCCGCGAGCGGGCGCCATGTGCCCGCATCGCCCCAGCGCCGTACATGTACGGCGCTGGTCGCGAAGGGGTTAAGTGGCAGCACTGAACTGGGATATAGTGATTTCTGAACAGAAAAATGGAACAAATTCCATTATTCTGTACAAGTTGCAATCTGATGATTGCAAGTTGTGGTCCACTTGGGGACCTAACAAATTTTTTTTTAGTACAAAAAAAAGTATAAATATATTTTTATAAATAAAAAATATAAAAATTCAAATCACTCCCCTTTCCCTAAAATCAAAATAAAAAATTTAAAAAATAACATAATGGGCAAAGCTATGTGTGAAAACACCCATACTATTAAAATATATATTTAACAAATTCCCATACAGTGAATGGTGTAACGGAAACAAATGACTGACTTGCCATTTTTTCATCACTTGATCTCCCCAAAAATTGAATAAAAAGTGATCAAAAAGTCATACACACCCCAAAATGGTTTTATCAAAAACTACAAATTGTCCCACAAAAAAAAAGAACCTGCACACACCTCCGTAGACATAACTATAAAAAAAGTTATGGTGGTCAGAATTAGAACGATTAGAGATGAGCGAATTTTTCGATCTGAATAAATTCGTGGCGAATCGCGTTAAAAAACGGCTACTTCCGTGCTGCAGAGAGCCTGGATAGTGGTGTAGAACACTGTGCCTTGCAGTAAAACGCATAGGGAATAGTGTTGAGCTCGTATGCTCGGGTGCTCTGGCCGAGCACTCGAGCATAATGTTAGTCAATGGGACTAAACCAGGCACCCCCCGCTCGGAAGAGGGGGGGTGTCTGGTTAATAGGAAAAGATCAGAATCGCAACATCTCCTCTTTTACTCCTTTTGCTCGTAAAAGTATGCTAATTAACTGAATTTGTACGCATTAGCGCACAATGCGTACACATTAGCGTCCAAATGAGTACGCATTAGCATACAAATTTGTATGCATTAGCATACAAAGCGTAGCATTAGCGTACAAATCAACATAACAGTGAATGCCAGCGAACACCGAGCGGATCTGAGCGTAGGCATGCTCGGCCGAAGAGCGAGTTCGGCTGAGCATGCTTGCTCAACACATAGTGAGTCTACTGTGGTAGTGAAAGAGTACTGTGAGCCAGTGTGACATGCACATAACAGGCTTCACTCTTAGAATCGCTGCACACTTTTATGTATTTGGGCAGTTAAGGGGCCAAAACTCACCAAACAACTCAAGTCTGAACTCAGCCTTACAGGTCAATGTTAGCGCCAGCTACAAAGAATCGTGCAGAAGCCAAAGATCCTACTAGAGCGCCAAAAGCGCACGCCTTTTACACCAATTCACAGATTCCACATACATTTCGACAGAACTTGTTCTATTACACGCGTATACAAGCAGAGCCCCCCAAGACAGGTTGGAGATAGCAGTGGCAGCAGCATCAGCAGACTATAGAGTGGCACGACGACAGTGTGGCCAGTTGGCAGCAGCATCAGTAGGCCACAGAGTGGCAGAATGACAGACCCTGGAAGTGGCAGCAGCAGTGGAAGTAGTAGTACAATTTGGAGGCCACAGAGTGGCACAATTACCTAATTTTGACGTAGCGGCAGCTAGGAGACGGCATGTGGAGTCGTCAGCGACAGCAGCATCAGGCCGGAGAGTGGCATGATGACATACCCTGAAGAGCAGACCGTAATAAAAAAGTCTCGTCCTTTTGGTTAAGATCAACTGTCGCATATGTTCTTATTAGTATTGGGGCTGGTTATGCCAGCAGACGGGAACGTAAGACAGAGGAGGTGCAGTGAAGGCTCCAGCTTTGCCTCGACTGTGACAAAATGTCAGTATTGACCCAAGACGCCAAGAAAGTTCGGAGTTCCATCTTGAGATCGAGCTGGCGGTCTGCAGGGAGCTGAGCTACCACCTGTGGGAGCTCCTACCTCTAGTCTCCCCCATGCTCATCGCTGAGTGTCCCGGGGGCCGGAATCGTTTACTTTTAAAAATTCGAGTGTTCAAAACAAACAGGGTTTCCTGTGTACTTGAGCTATGAATAATGGAATAGGACTACAGAACGTACCAAAAATTTATGACTGACATGCTGCTGCCGAGCAGAAGGTCCAACAAATTCTAATCAATTTACTAGGCCAACGAGTGGCACCATAACAGCAGCTGCAAGAGGCAGCAGCAGTCGAACAAATTTCAAGGCCATAGAGTGGCACCGTAACAGCAGCTGCAAGAGGCAGCAGCAGTCGAATACATTTGCTAGGCCACCGAGTGGCACCGTAACAGCAGCTGCATAAGGCAGCAGAAGTCAGACAAATTTACTAGGCCAACGAGTGGCACCGTAACAGCAGCTGCAAGAGGCAGCAGTCAAACAAATTTCCGACAGGTAAACAGATACCGACAGGCTCAAAGACTGGGCCACCTTCTCTTCTACATATTTGTGCAGGGCTGGGACTGACTTTTTGGTAAAGAAATGATGGCTTGGGACTCTCCACCTCGGCTTGGCACAAGCCATCAGTTCTCTGAACGGTGCAGAGTCCACCAGTTGAAAAGGGAGGGACTGCAGCACGAGCAACTTAGACAGGAGACTGGGAGAGGAAGGGGTAAATAGGAGAAAGATAATTATCACAGCGCCAACAGCTGCGGGGAAGGGGTGTGGTAATCAGCAACCAAACCAAGGGGAAAGCATGTCAAATTATGTCACTTTAGAAAGCCGCGCAGAACGTCTGATACCAGACGCAAGCCCACTCGTGACATTACCCCCCCTTTTACGGGTGACCTCCGGGCACCCAGGACCAACTTTATCAGGATGACACTAGAGATGAGCGAGCATACTCGTCCGAGCTTGATACTCGTTCGAGTATTAGGGTACTCGTAAGTGCTCGCTACTCGGACGAGTATCTCGCCATGCTCGAGAAAATGGCATCTCCCGCCTTTTGAATTTTTGGCGGCTATAAACTCAGCCAATCACAAGCCAGGAGACTCTGCGGTACACCCAGCAGCATGTGGGGCCCTTACATGTCGATAGCAGGGGTTGGCTGGCCTGATCAGGTGACCCTGTAATATACTAGTGACTGCCCGCGGTGCTCGGCTCAGTCGCTGCCTGGATGCGGTTAGGGACAGATCTGCAGTGTGATACAGGGAGAGTGTTAGGGTGTTCTACTAGATTTGTGTTAGGCAGGAGTGATTCTAAAAGAACCCAACAGCCCTTGTTAGGGCTACAAGACCCTTTTTTTATCTGCTTGTGGCTGGGCTTGCTGGCACTAGTAGTGCAGCTACCGCCATATTTGCAGCATTTTGCAGGGAGACTGTAAAAAGTTTATTTTTTGGCTCTCAGTGACACACATCCATTTCAAACAGCTAAGTGGGACAATTTTTTGTGTTTCATTGAAATAGGCACAGTCTGCAGAAGATTTTTTTCTGTCTAACTGATAGATAGTGAAAGTCACAGTACAGGATCCTTTTGTTTGCTCTCAGTGATACAAATCCAATTCATACAGCTGTGTGGAACCATTCTGTGTGTCACAGTTCAGCTGTCCAGTCACCACAAATCACAATCTGTATTTTCTGTCCAGGTGACCCATACTGTACGTCCAGGGGTGGATTAAGGATCCCATGGGCCCTGGGCAGTTTATAATGCATGGGCCCCTGCCCCGCCCCTCACACGCTCCACCCCTGCCCCGCCCCCACACGCATTTTGCCTCCTTAAAAATGGTAAAACACAGCATAAGGCCTTGCTGGGTAACCTATTTAACCCTATGCTGCATCAATAACTAATATAGCCTGAAAGCTATCTTTACATACAACAGGATAGGGTTAAAATAGTTACCCAGCAAGGCCTTATGCTGTGTTTTTATCATATTGAGGCAGCAAAAGGCCTTGGTAAGTAACCTTTTTAACCCTATGTTGCTCGTATCTAAAGATAGTCCTTAGGCTATATTAGTTATTGATGCAGCATAGGGTTAAATAGGTTACCCAGCAAGGCCTTATGCTGCCTCAATATGGTAAAAACACAGTATAAGGCCTTGCTGGAAACTAGAGATGAGCGTAGCGATTCGTCGATTCGTTGATTCGTATCGAATCTTGGGATTTTTCAGCTGCGAAGCGAATCCGAATATTAGGTGATTCGCTTCGCTTTTGTACGCATCGCTACGTAGTTTGTCCGCTACATTATACGCTATTCTACGTATAATTTAGTTTCTCTATACGCTGTTGCGTAGACTCCTCCCTGGTAGTTACTCTACACGCTGTTGCATACGAATTCTATTCAGCGATGCAGACTCCTCCCTGGTAGTTCCGCCCACTTCTCCTGCGTGCGAGGAAGACGTGGCAAGTCAGCAGAGTAAGATGGCGGCGAGACAGCGAGGTCCTGACTGGGGAAGCATGTTGTGGGAAGACAACCCCTATGAGGAGAAGGAACCGGAGATCTATCTCTCACAACTCAACAGGAAGTCGGATGAGGTGCCTGCTGAGGTGTTGACTCCACTGGCTGACAAGGCGGAGGTGGCAGGAGTTCCCGCTCCGCCGTGCAAGGACTACTCCTTACGCCAGAATTTGGTCCCTGAGGCTGTCACCCGGAAAGCTCAGACCCTCTGGGAATATAAGAAGCTGGTGGAGGAGTGGGTGGTGCAAGTTTTGGAGCACCCACGGTCCGGTGACCCTAAGCTGGAGCGCCGAAGGGGAACCGTTATTTGGTTCAACGTGGAGCGGGGAGTCGGTTTCATCGGCAATGAGGAGACGACGGAGGAATTATATGTTAACCGCCGTTCGGTTAAGCAGCTGTATCTTCCGCCCGTACGCCACAATCTCCACGCAGGGGATTACGTGGAGTATACCCCCATGAAGAGCCCCCAAGGCCCCTTTGCTACTGGGGTGAAAATCTTAAAGCGACAACCTACTCCTGCAGCGCCCCTGGAAGACTGGAGTGAGGAGGCCCAGGCCGCAGAAGAGGCTTGTGACCTTGAGACCTTGAGATTTGAAGAGAAATCCCAAGGTCAGGATCAGCCAGAACCCCTGATTCCTGATTTGCCGCCACCGCCACCAATACCACCGATCCTTCATGTGGGACAGATGACCACAAACACTTTCGTGTACCATCCAACTACAGTACCACTACAGTACCACTACCAACTGCCATGCCCATTGCAGTTGCAGGCCGCACAGTCCGCCGCTCATGGAAGACCGTTACCATTACCGTTACAGCCGGAGATTCTGTTACCTGGTATGCCGGCAGGAGGATCTGGCCACTACAGAGTGATGGGCAGGGCCAAAGTTACCACTGCCTTTGCCAGTGTGACAGCCCAGTCACCAAGAAGACCATCCTTGAGAGGTCGGCGGGGGTCTGCTGCCGCAGCCAGGGCCGCTTTCATG
>ONZH01029138.1:0-17828 GCA_900303285.1 Rhinella marina
GCCGCTAGTGTAACGTACACCACACAATTTTTCACTGCCACTGTAGGATATATGAATGAGAAAAAATGTATATTTTCTAGACTCCGGCTAGTGTGCAGCACATGACAGAATTATGTACTGCACTGTAGGATATATAACTGAGAGAAAAAACGTATACCCTAGACTGACACTACTGTACAGCACACTACATAATTGTTCACTGGACTGTAATATATATATATATATATATATATATATATATATATATATATATACTGAGAGAAAAAACATATTCCCTAGACTGCACTACAGATCTCAGCAAGCCAAGGTACAGCAGCAGCAACAATGAGTACTGAGAGGACTTTGGGCAATTTCTTCTGGGTCCGTGTGGACCACGTGCTGTCCCTTCTGCCACCAGTCGCTGTGCACAGCGTGCAGCCAAGATGGCGGTCGCTGCACTACAAGTCCCAGCCAGCAGCCGAGAGGAGGCCAAAAAAAAAGGTAATTGTAGCCCTTAGAAGGACCGTTGGGTTCTTTGTGGATGATTCCTGCCTAACCACATTCTAATTTCACGCCCTAACAGTGTGCAGCCAAGATGGCGGTAGCTGCACTACAAGTCCCAGCCAGCAGCCAGGAGGAGACAAAAAAAAGGTACTTGTAGCCCTTAGAAGGGCTGTTGGGTTCTTTGTGGGTGATTCTTGCCTAACCAACATCTAAATTCAGGCCCTAACACTCCTCCCTGACAGACAGCAGCTCTATCCCTAATCTCATGCAGGCGGCGTCTGACGTTCACCGCCATTCCATGTCAGGGTAAAATTTTAAGTGCTTCACCTGCTACCTCAGTCTCACTTGGTCACTCTGGGTTCACCGCCATGATGTGTCAGGGTAAATTTTTGGGTGGTTCACCTGTTACCTCAATCTAACTTGGTCACCAAGCTGTCACCACGCTTTTTCAGGCTTATGCGTCATGGGGTGGGGGATAGGACAGCAATGCCAGCATGGGCAGTGGTGTCACCTGCAGGCAGTGATGGACCTTTGTTGCACCTAGTTGGGTGCTTTACTAACATGTGATGGGCATGTGCCTTGCCCATCTTGGTCTGGGTCAGCACAATTGTCTTGAGGGTCACCACCAGGCTGTTGCCCAGAATTTGGTATAATGGTACGATTAGGCAGCCTCAGAGGCATCCATGCATGCTGCCCCTGCTGTTTCCTGTCCATTTCCGTGGTGTTTCCATCATTTTCTGAGGTTTGCAGGTTTTCACGCAACCTTCCCTATGCAGAGCTCCGGTCCCCTGCAAAAAATGCTCGAGTCTCCCATTGACTTCAATGGGGTTTGTTATTCGAAATGAGCACCTGAGCATCGGGAAAAATTCGACTCAAATAACGAGCACCCGAGCATTTTAGTGCTCGCTCATCTCTAGGTATAATACAATCTGTTTTTTTTTTTCTGTAATACACAGTATATTTTTGAAGTAAAAATTCTAAGTGATTTTTTTTAAAAGATATCTGATACATATCTGTTCTTTATAATTTTGTCCTTTAATGTTCTACTATTGATTTTGGCTTACAAAAGTGCATCATGAAACCTGACCATGTGGCCATATCCATAATATCCAAATTGTTGACATTTTAGAGACTAAGGCCCTGATTTATCATACCATCACTCCAGAATTCTGGTACAAAAAAGTCAGAAAATAGGGCTTTTGCGACTTTTTTGCACCCACCTGCGCAAAATGTATGCAATTGCGCATAATTTTGTGACTTTTTGCATGTGTACACCACTCACTCCAGTTTTGTAATATGGGTGGAAAAGCGGGTGTGGTTAGCTATGTTAATGAGTTTGACTCCAGATTTATCATTGCGACTTTTGTAAAATATCACTAAATATCAGAAAATCACTGAAAGAAGACGACAAAATCTGACATGTTGTGCTTCAAAATACAATCTGAGAGCTCTTCAGTTAAATATTTACTGTTCACTGTGAAACAAGCTAGAATGTGAAGCCATGACTAAATAATAGGAATCCCTGTAAATATTTCTTTTGAAAAACATCATTTAAAAATTCTATGATTTCAATATTCTTTATGCTAAATCCTCTTGTGCACTGCATTGCAAACCACCATGATTAATTATTAGTTTTCTTTGCCTGTGGCAAAGCTTATTTTAGACAAAGCATGTCAGTTTTAATTTTCATGAAAGAAGTATCATTTACAGTACAACAAAAATTGACTGATGGAATAGCAGTATTTATTTAATTTGTCAATGCATGGAATATGATAAGACTTTAAAGACTAATAATGCTGAAAACCTATAGTTTACAATTTCAAATTGAGCAATTTGTTCCAATTTTTTATTTTTTTTTTTGTAATTTATTCCAAGAAATAATATTAAAGGGGTGTTCCGAGAGTTAACTACTGATGACCTTCTCTCAGCTCACCAAGCACAGCGCCGTACATTGTACAGTGACTGTGCTTGGTATCGCGCTCAGCCCCATTCACTTGAATGGGGCTGAGCCGCTCCTAGGCCACATGACCAATGAACATGATGTGACTAGGAAAAGCTGAGAAAAGGCCTCAGCGCTCATGGGACTGCCTGTGCTTTCTCAAACAGCTGATGGGCGGGGATCCCGGGTGTCAGACCCCCACCGATCAGATACTGATGACCTATCCTGAGGATAGGTCATCAGTAGTTAAAGGGGTTGTCTGAGTTATTTTTTTGTTCTTTATATGTTTCTAACTTGTCAGGTATAACAACTTTCCCATATACTTTGTGTTTCTAAAGCTGCTGGTTTCTCAGAGTTGACTGAGGGTCACATGACCTGTGATGTCACCTTATCTCCCTGGTCTGTGATGTTTCGTGTACAAGCCTCAGAGTTCAGATAACAGTCTGTACACGAGACGTCACTGACCACGCCCCCTTTCTTTGCCGGGCTCCTGCTATCTGCTCTCTCCCTGGATTCCTTCAGATAAAACATTAACCCCTATAAACTAATCAATATATCACTTGTAAACGTTCCTAGATATAAATACAACTAAGTCTGAATAGAACGCTAAAATAAAATAATAAATCTTTATTCAAAAATGCTAAAAGTCTCTGCTTATTACTCATCAGACTTCTGTTTTAGAGAATCCCTATGGGTGTATATAGTATGTATGTATTCCCTATGGGCAAATTTTGTTTCCAGCCAGATAGGGAACACCCCAATGTCAGGGAGTCTGAAAACAGCTAAATGTGGTGCTAAAATTAACCACTACTGTGTCATAACAGACATAAAGAAGAATATCGCCACCTCCAATGTTAAGGAGAGCGAGTAAAAACCGCTAATGTGCTAGTCTGAATGGGCTATCAAGGCACAACTACAGTGCCTGCCAGGCATCCATGATATATGTTCACCGTGCCGTCAGCAGATTATCACTTAAACGTTATGCCGTCTATGGTTGCTAACCCCGCTCAGCTATCCCCCCGTTCAACGCGTTTCTGTGTGGACTATAGCGCCACACTTCATCAGGAACAGGACCGTTACTAATATATAGGAGCAGGTAAGTAGTGCCACATAGTAGCGTGGCGACGCGGTAGCTAGTCCGGCGCTGTGATGGCCGTGAACACACTGAGGGCTCAAGGCTTTACAACAAATAGTAGCTGCAGCAGTGAGAGGAGACAAATGCTGGGCAAGGAGCTATAGAGGAATTGTACAAGAACAGGTAGGGAGAATTTCCTGTGTGTATTAGCAGTGTCATTGTACAGCTGGGACTTGTAGTCCTACACAAACAACATGCTGCTGAGTATCCCAGCAGGCAGACATGTACTCACAGCACTTATATTCACTGCCTTTGCAGAGAAAGGGGGAGGGACAGAGATTGTTATTACTGCATGTAAACAAAGGCCAGAAGAGAACCAGGGAAATGAGGAAATATAGATTTTTGCCTAAAACTTGCTGAACTTAGTTATATATTGCTACCCATCAGATTTACAGTGCTATATTTTTTTTCCATAACTAGGACAACCCCTTTAATTCCTGGAAAACCCCTTTAATAATATTTTCTATGAGCTTTTTTGTAATGTACACAGTTAGTTGATAGTGTTCTTCACACACAAATTTGCTCTGGTGTTTATCACTTAAAACACCATAGAAGCCATTTGCAAAAAAAAAATTACAAGAAAAAAAAACTATTTAAAATAAATGTGCATGGGCATGGCCTGGATTTTATATTTATCAGAAATTTTCAGCTAACATCTGGAGTACAGATGAGTGAACCATTAAAGTAGAGATGAGCAAACCAGTAAAGATTTATTTTGGGTCCAAATTTTGGAAACAAGCTCAGTTTGGACCCAGATCAGTTTGAGCCGAACTGAAATTGCTCCAATTCCCTGAATATTTATATATAAGCCCCACTAGCCTATTAGGACTCAATATTTTTAGGAAAACTTGATATCTCTGAAACACAATAACAGATATAGTAAATGATGTCTGAGTTACCCTGATGTACATAGTAAACACACTTTTGACGGTCATAACATACAGCATGTTTAAAAACACACTGCACCTGCACCTGTGTTCTTCTTTTTCATATTTCAAAGTTGGTGTTTAACACATGGTGTTAAAGGATTTAAAAATAAATAAAATAAATAAGTGGCTTGGGGGACCAAGCATTCAAAAATTATCCTATGACACACACAAGTATTGATTGTCAGAAATAAAAAGTGGCTTGTTGTGAATGAGCTGAAAAAAAAATATTTCTTTTATTGAGGAGCAGCAGCAGTGAAATATGGATGTGGAAAGGGTACAGTATGGATAAAGTGGCATGCAACCGTAATAGTGGTAGCAGCAGGAGCAGTACAGCATGGAATATACAAAGCTGTCTATGGATAGTAGTAGCAATAGTAGTAGTAGTGATAGTGGCAGCAGATGCCTTGTGTTAATGGTGGAGGAAATAGGGGGATTAACAGCGAGAAGCAGCAGCAGCTGAGGCAGTGGCAGCTGCAGCTGTATGGTACATGGTAGAAAGGCAGCAGCATGATGGAAGCAGCAGCAGTCTTACAAAAGATGATGGTAGGCAGGTCGCAGATTTCAACGATGCAAGAAAGCATACAGGTTGTCATTCTGGCCAGTGTGCCTGAGGAGCCACTTCTTTCCACCTCTGCCCCCTATTGAGATGATTGAGTGTCATGGCCGGTGTCACTAACACCATCATCTTCCTCTTTCTCCTCCAACTCCTCTTCCTCCTCCTCCATAAGTGACAGCATCTCCTCCTCCTACCCTACCTGTATGAGCATCAGCATCTCTTCAAAAATACATATGAGGGAGATGAGGGACAACTGCATCATAAAGTGCAATATAAATGGCACGAGCTTTCAGTGCCCAACCTGGAAACAACACATGCTCCTTTCTGAGGTGTCTGATGCATGAACAAATTGTTCATTACTTTCCGCTTCTCGTACAGATGCTCAATCATGAGCAATGTTGAATTTCAGTGAATTGGAATGTCACAGATCAAGTGATGAAGCTACATACCATTCTGATGCTGCAAATCCAGGAGAGCGTTCTTCACCACGTGAGAATGGCTGAAAAGAGGGACAGTCTCCTGTAGATTGCCAGGGCCTTGAACAAGCCAGTATATTTTTTAAAAAAGCATGCAGGGAGCATGTGTTATTTCCCCCAGGTTTCCAGCCAGGATGTTGTGCCCATTGTCACTGAACACCTTATAGATGTTTCACAATAGAGCCGAAGACAAGGAGGAGTCTTAATAGGAGAAGAAGGTGATGCTGCTGCTGATATTAAATATATCATACTGCTTAGATATATGGATTGTCTGCCACAAGGAGGACGAGGACAAGAAGGATAGACTTGTTTTGATTGGGAATGCTGGGCTGTTGTGTTTTGCCAAAGGATCTGGTAATACCGCCTCATGTGCTGCAATAGACCCCCGCCTTGGTAGGAAGGGGCGTTGAAGACTGAGAGGACTCCACTGAAAACCTTCTTTGAGCTGTGAGCAAGAGGAGCAGGAGGAACACTGTGTTCCCTTGCTCCACAGCATGGTGTTGGACTCTGAAGTCAACTCCATGTCATCCTGCTGCAACTGTGAGGAAAAGTTTGCCATCCAATGCACAAGCTCATCCTCTTTCTCCTCAACTATAATGTTGCACATTTCTGAAGCAGGCAGGGACAACTGTGCCTACTACTACTACTTTTGGCTGGATAGTTGGTACTGCTTCTACCCACATTCTGGCTTTGGGTCTTTCGTTTTGAACCCTTAAGTAACTCGGACATTTTTGGGCCTCTTGATGTTACGCACTACCTTGTGTATAGGTGCAGTAATCACTTACCGTATTTTTCGCTTTATAAGATGCACTTTTTTCCCACAAAAAGTAGGGGGAAAATTGCCCTGCGTCTTATAAAGCGAATACTAGTGAGCGCTTCCATTATGGAAGGGCTAACTAGTATATATTAGGTGCCGGGAGGGGGGAAACATACTCACCTCCTGCGCTGCAGCTCCGCTCAGGTTCCTCCGCTCCGGTTCCTCCGCTCCTCTGTCTTCTCTGGCGGGCACTCCACAGCGCCGTACCCAGAGCGGAGCGGCGGCGCTAGGAGAGGTAAAAGAGTTTTTTATTTTATCCTTATGGGGCTGATCTGAGGTCTGATGTGGGCACAGTGGGCTGATCTAAGCTCTGATGGGGGCAGAGTGGGCTGATATGGGGGCACAGTGGGCTGATCTGAGGTCTGATGGGGGCACAGTGGGCTGAAATGGGGGCAAAGTGGGCTGATCTGAGGTCTGATGGGGGTCTGACATGGAGGGCTGATGGGGTTCTGACATGGAGGGCTGATATAGGGGTCTGATATGATGTCCTGAAATTTATGGGGGGTCTGATATGAGGTGTGATGGAAACTGACAACTGAGACATGAAGCTCAATTTCTCATTATCACTCACAGGTAGATATCTGCCCTACCCTGCTCGACGCTCAATTTTTAGTTAATACACACAAGTCGTAGATTGCTGCTATAATTTGTGTATTGCTGCAGAAATCATGTATTTATGCAGCTCAAAGGGGTTGCCTGGGTTCTGAGCTGAACCCAAACATATCCCCTTCTTTCCCCACTCAGCCCCTCTGAGATGATAAATACTACAGTGCTCTACCTTGCCCTGCATGGTATCACACATTTGAACACTGCTAGACGGAGGTTTCTGCCTAGCAGTATCCCCAGTGACATCACTGGCACTGATGGACAGGCTTTAGCACTGCTCTAGCTGTTTTAGTGCCCGTGGCATCACTTGGAACACTGCTAGACAGAAGCCTCCACCTAGGAGTGTCCAAATGTAAACAAAAAAGCTCTTGCCCTGCAAAATACGTCACTGAATCTCTTGAAAAAGCCTTTGCCTTTTGCAGTTTAGAGAAGGGCAAGTGAGAGCATTGGAGCATTAAATCTTCTGATGCCCATATCAGAGGGGCTGAGTGGGGGAAGTAGGGGATATGTCCGGGTTCAGCACTGATCTCGGATAGCCCCTTTAATTTAAATGACACCCCCACAAAAAAAAACTAAAAGAAAACATTTAAATTAGAGATGAGCGAATCTATTTGCAGCTTCGTAGATTCAATACAAATCTATGCAATTTTCCACTTTTTTCAGATTTGCTCCATTCGATTCAAAAATGTTCTTAAAGCTTTGTACGCATACCCTACGTACTTGTTCGATGAATTGTACGCTAATGCTACGTATAAGTTACTTTATATGCTGATGCGTACGAATTCAGTTAATTAGCGAACTTTTACTGTAAGTTTGTAATTCGTGCGGAAATAGGCGTCAAAAAGCCCGGGAAGAAAGCAGTCACCTGAGCTCGTGGGAAAGGCTTGCTCTGATTGGCTCATAGGCTCGGTAAGCCTGTAACATAAGTTGTGCTGTGACTGCTGAGACGAGCAGAAGCACTGTCTGTGAAGTTCTGAAGTTTCTGAACTGAATTGTGGTGTAATTGTTCTGGGAATCCATATTACACATATCAGGGATACTACAGGGCCAGTGCAGGGAAAGTGCAGGGCCAGTGCAGGGCTAGTAATTAATCAGACAGGGAGAGAGATAGGGAGAGAGACAAAGACCTGCAGGGTCACAGTCAAGTGAAAATGTCTGGCATGGAAAAGCAAAAGGGTTCTAGTTCCAGCCAGAACTCGAGCTCCAAAAAAAAGGAGAAGGTGGCACAGGGCAGCAGTGGCAAAGGACATGTAGCTGGCACTTCTACTTGTAGAATTCATAATAGTTGGCCACTGTTCCACCAGGCTAACCCACCAAGGCGCAAAATTGTAGTGGAGGAGAAAGTGGATGAGGTAGTGGAGTGGATGGCACACTCATCTCAATCACAGCCGGATTATGTACTTTCTTCTGCTGATACAGTATCATGTAGTTAGGGGTCAGACTCAGAGCGTTCCTCCTGCTCCACCATTCCGCTCCAGCAAAGCTAGCTGCACGCATGCTTGCATATTACGCAATCACTAGACAATAGTACGCTGAGGATTCGTACGCAATTTGTACGCTCATGCGTACGTGTTCACATAAGTAGCGTACCTTTAGCAATTGCATGTTCGTTATTAGTGCGAGAATGTTCGCAGAACACTACATAATAACGTATGATTTGTACGCAGCTTTAGCCGAATAGATTCAAAGCGAATTTTGGATGATTAGCTCATCTCTAATTTAAATGCCAAAAAATAAAAAAAAAATATTGGATGATTGAGACTTGATGCTAAATTTCTTGTTAATACACACAGATTGCTGCTGGTCATCTGGAACACCCAACCACACTCATTCACAGCCCAGTACAGAATGGTGTTTGGCTTTTTCTTCTAGGGCACCTCCCTGCAGCACTGATAGGCTCATCCAGACTGTCAGCCTTGGAGCCAATCAGGGCAAACCCTCCCCCCAGTTCCTCTCACAAGTATGTGAGAACCCTTCTTCATCCTCCCTAGTGCTCTGGGGTGACATACTAAATGGAATCCCCGAGAAGTGAAAGCATTTTGGAAAATCCATCCTGTAAGTATTACGGGGTAGAGTGAGCATCTTGACACCATATGTATTTTGCAGAAATCAATGAGCAATAGTGATGTGTGAACCGGGTTCTGTTGTTTTGAATTGCAAAGTCTCACATTACCCGCGCGCCATATTGATAGCACCTCATTGGAGGACATACATTTTACATATGTATGGAGATAGGGATGGGAACAGAATTAAATGAACAAATTGGATTTTGACACAGCAGTCCGTACCTGGTTCACTCATCACTAATGAACAGCATACCTTTCAAATTGAAATTTTGCATGTTTTCCACAGATATAGCATTTCAGTGCCCAATATGTTGTGCCAAGGTGGTGCCATCTGAGACCCACACTCGACTATTTGAATTGATAGGTGAGTTCTACTGGGTATAGAAATGCCATAAATGTGGACATAAACTGCTGTATTGGTAATAATTCAGGGTCCAGAAGGGAAAGACTACTTTTGGCTGTTACAGTGAAGGTGTCACAATACTGGTGGTTAGTAGCTGGAGTCCAATAGCAGGGACTAGGTAGAACACTGGAAACGGCAGGTAAGCTGGCAAGCTGGCACTTGTAGTTCCACAGAAGCTGCAGACAATAGGTAGGTAGCAGATGGGTGTGCGGGGTAAAGCACAGGAGGAAGGAACGATTTGGAATAGAGACGGTTTCAGCGAGAGAACTGCAAGCAGGAGCTTTACACGATACTCAAGCAATGAGTGTTTGATCAGGCAGGATATTTAAGACAAACAGGAAGTGAGGTAGCAGCTGGTTTGAAGCATGCTCCACCATCTTGGCTGAGGGCAACTCATGGGCAAGGTAAACTAAACAGCAGGTATCCAGGGTTCTCCTGACATTACTCCCACCTCAATAGCGGCCTCTGCACGTCACCTGACTTAGCTTGCCAGGATGTTTCTGATTAAACTGTCTGATCAGCCGGGGAGCATTAATGTTACTGACAGGTTCCCAGGAATTCTCTTCAGGTCCATAACCCTGCCACTTAACAAGATACTGCAAGCGGTTCCTGAAGATTCTAGAGTCCAAAATTTTTTCCACAACAAATTGTTCTTCGCCATCTATCTCCACAGTATCAGGAGGAGGAGGTATGCGTTTTGGAAAAGGATTGGGTGTGATAGGCTTTAAAAGAGACACATGGAAAACAGGGTGAATCTTCATACCTTGTGGGAGCTTGAGTCGAACTGCCACTGGACTAATCAGCCCTGAAATGTTATAAGGCCCAATGAACTTCTGTCCCAGTTTTGGTGAAGGGACCTTAAGTCTCAGATGCCTGGTGGAAAGCCATACCTTATCCCCAACTTTAAATGTTGGTGCTGGTCTACGAGACTTATCTGCTGCCCTCTTGTATGTTTCTTGAGCCTTCTCCAACGTCTCCTTCAGTAGTTCTAAATTTTGTTGCAAAGCAGAGATTCTTTCCTCAACAGCAGGAATAGATGGGGTGACAGGTACTTTAGGGAGGATATTTGGATGATACCCTAGATTCGCGAAGAAAGGGGTTTGCTTGGTAGATGCATTCTGAGAGTTGTTATAAGAAAATTCAGCTACTGGAAGTAAGTCGATCCAGTCGTCTTGTAGATGGCAGATATAGCACCGGAGGTACTGTTCTAGAGTCTGGTTGGTGCGCTCGGTCTGTCCATTAGACTGTGGGTGGAAAGCAGTCGACAAATTAATATTAATATCAAGTGCCTTGCAGAAACTCCGCCAAAATTTTGAGGTGAATTTAACTCCACGATCCGAGATAACCTCATCAGGAACCCCATGGAGACGGAACACATTGTTGACTACCAGATCTGCTGTGGCCTTGGCGGAAGGTAAACCGGTGCATGGAATAAAATGTGCAGCCTTGGTGAGTCGATCTACTACTACCAGAATTGTATTTTTCCCCTTAGAGGTAGGTAGATCTACAATAAAGTCCATGGAAACAGACCCCCAGGGGCGAGAAGTGACCGATAATGGTTGAAACAAACCCGGCGAGGCACGAGGAGTCTTGCATCTGGCACAGACGTCACAGGATGTAACATACCCCTTTACGTCCTTTTGATAATTGGGCCACCAAAAGAAACGAGACAAAAATTCTTGGGTCTTTTGTACAACTTTGTGACCCGCCAGCTTTGAGTCATGGACTAATTTTAGAATTTTCAGTCTCATTGTCTTAGGTATATATAACTGCTGCCCGTGGGTCCAGACCTTGTTTTTGAGTTTCAAATGGACATCGTCAGGTGGTTGAGATAGGAAAGAGTCGGAGTCGTAGGCCTCTCGTATTTCTTCTATCAAATCCTTATTATGGATTACCCCCACAAAATTAGATTCAGGCAGGATGGTCTTGGGAGGAGTCACAGTGACAGAATCGTTGGAAAACATTCTGGATAAGGCATCTACCTTACTGTTACGGGAACCCGGCCTATAGGAGACAATAAAATTAAACTGGTTAAGAAACAGGCTCCAACGAGCTTGGCGCGGAGACAGACATTTAGCAGATCTAATGAATTCCAAGTTGCGGTGATCGGTCAATACTATAATCTGCTGTGCGGCCCCCTGAAGAAGGTGTCTCCATTCCTTGAATGCTGCAATGATGGCGAGCAATTCTTTATTTCCTACATCGTAATTTTTTTCCGCCGGAGATAACCGTTGGGAAAAGTAGGCACAGGGATGCAACAGACTCTTGTCTCCTCTTCTCTGGGATAGAACAGCCCCTATAGCACAATCTGAGGCATCTACTTCCATGATAAAAGGAAGTTCTGGATCGGGATGGATCAATACAGGGGCTGTTGTAAACTTGGATTTTAGACGAGAAAAGGATTCTTCTGCTTCGTGAGACCACGCAAAGATGTTCTTTTTCTTAGTCAGCTGGGTAATAGGAGCAATGATCTCCGAAAAATTCCTGGTAAAGCGTCTATAAAAATTGGCAAAACCAATAAAGCGTTGAACCTCCTTCACGCTCTTAGGGGTCGGCCAGTCCAGAATTGCCTTAATCTTGCTTGAGTCCATGCGCAGACCTTGAGGGGAGATAATATAGCCGAGGAATTGTATCTCTGCCTGGTGGAATTCACATTTTTCGATCTTAATGTAGAGTTGATTCTCTCTTAATCATTCCAGAACGAGTGTCACATGCCGCTGGTGTTCTTCCACTGAGTTGGAGAAGATCAGGATATCATCTAAATAGATCACTACAAACTGGTCCAGGAGGTCTCTAAAGATGTCATTGACGAGATGCTGGAAGGTGGCCGGAGCGTTACAGAGGCCAAAGGGCCTCACCAGATATTCAAAATGTCCGTAGCGAGATCTGAAGGCTGTCTTCCATTCATCTCCAGGTCTTATGCGGACTAGGTTGTAGGCGCCTCTTAAGTCTAATTTAGTGAAGATCCTTGCATGTCGTACTCTCTCTAGAAGCTCTGGGATCAAAGGTAATGGGTAACGGTTCTTGATAGTAACTTTATTAAGCTTGCGGTAATCTATACATGCTCTTAAGGAACCATCCTTTTTTGACAAAGAATATGGGTGCTCCCGCAGGCGAGGAGGATGGGCGTGTGAATCCCTTGGCTAGATTTTCATCTATATAGTCCTTGAGGGCCTGTAATTCTGGGCTCGCCAAAGGGTAAATGTGTTCAAATGGTATAGGTGCGCCGGGAAGTAATTCTATGGGGCAGTCGTAGGGGCGGTGAGGAGGAAGCTTGTCCGCATTTAGTTTATCACAAACGCCTGCAAATTCTCCGTATGCAGGGGGTAACCCTGTCACCTTGTTTTCGTGCATGGAAACTTCTGGACTTAGTTCAGACTGAACTACTGGAGGAGTATTGTCAGACGGAAAGCTCACTTCTTTGGTTTCCCAGTTAATGGTAGGATTCTGAGCTTGCAACCAGGGTAAACCTAGAATGACAGGAAAGTGTGGAGAAGAAATTAATAGAAATGGTAGCACCTCACGGTGACGAGGAGTGATGATGATTTTAAGTGGCACTGTTTCCTGATCCACTGGCCCCGAGCTTAGTGGGGATCCATCTACTGTCTCCATAACCATGGGTGAGAGTTTTTTCTGACATTTAACCCCATGCTTCTGGGCAAAGAAAAGATCCATAAAATTGCCGCTAGCTCCGGAGTCTACCATAGCAGAGGTAGAAATCCACTGAGAGTTAATTAGGAGCTTGACTGGGAGAAAACAATGAGAGTCTTTATTTCCTTTTTTGATGTGAGGGGCCACAGAGGAGATGGAACGGACAACTGTCTTCTCTGGTAGTTCTGTCTCTGAAACAGTTGATTCTCCATCGGGGAAGTCGAGATCCGTAAGGGCTGCTACTAACTTCCGTGAACGGCTAGGGCAGTTGATAAGGAAGTGATCAGGCTTTCCACAGTAAAGACACAAATCCTCCCAGAGCCTATGCTCCCTTCGATTTGCACTTTCCCGTCTCAAGATGGAGTCTACCTGCATGGGTTCACTCACAGGTTCTCGGGGACTTCTCTTCTGGGCCTCCCTGGGCATGGAGACAGAGGGAGAAGTAGGTTGATTAATGTCGTAATTCGAAGCAGCCCATCTCTCCTGTCGCCGTTCGAACAGTCGGTTGTCAATTCGAATGCAGTGATTAATAAACGGATCTAGTTGTACTGGGGCCTCAGCACGGGCAAGCTCATCCTTCAAAGCGTTGGATAGTCCTTTTCTAAAAAAAGACAATTTTGCTGCGTTATTCCAATCCGTGTCGAAGGCCCACCTCTTAGATTCCATTGCATATTCGGTGACAGGATGCCAGCCCTGGTGTAATGCTAGTAATGCTGCCTCGGCTGTGGCGCCGCGATTGGGATCATCAAACATTTCACTCATAGTGTCAAGAAAATCTTCTAAGTGATTCAGCCGAGGGTCATCAGTCTCAATTAGTGGATTGGCCCAGGCAATGGCCTTATGAGTAAGTAACATAATGATGCACAGTACCTTTGATCTGTCCGTAGGAAACTGGGAGGGATTTGCATCAAAATATAATCGGCATTGGTTGAGGAAGCCCCGGATTTTGTCACGGTCTCCACCAAATATAAATGGTGGCAACTTTGGCATTGTTGCTGGTGCTGAGACTTGTAGTGCAGCAGGCTGATTTTCAAGGAGGACAAGCCGGTCTGATAGCGCCTGCACGGTACTGCGTAGCTCTTGAATTGCTTGACCATAGACCTGGGTATTGTGATTAGTCTGTCCTTCAAAGGCGTCATATTTGTTTTTGTATGACTGAAGTTCAGTGTGCATACTGGCCATAGCGGCTTGCATTTGCTTCATGCGTGGTTCCACAGCCCCAGGGGACTCCATGTTGGGCTTGAGTATCTTGTCACGATACTGGTGGTTAGTAGCTGGAGTCCAATAGCAGGGACTAGGTAGAACACTGGAAACGGCAGGTAAGCTGGCAAGCTGGCACTTGTAGTTCCACAGAAGCTGCAGACAATAGGCAGGTAGCATATGGGTGTGCGGGGTAAAGCACAGGAGGAAGGAACGATCCGGAATAGAGACGGTTCCAACGAGAGAACTGCAAGCAGGAGCTTTACACGATACTCAAGCAATGAGTGTTTGATCAGGCAGGATATTTAAGACAAACAGGAAGTGAGGTAGCAGCTGGTTTGAAGCATGCTCCACCATCTTGGCTGAGGGCAACTCAAGGGCAAGGTAAACTAAACAGCAGGTATCCAGGGTTCTCCTGACAGAAGGTTTTTGATAGATTGATTTATGGGGCCAAGTTTCTGTCACAAATGTGACAGTACTAAATATTTCTATTCTTCATTTTTGTTTAGTTTTACACAATGACATCATTTTTAAAAGAAAAAAAATCATGTTTTTGTGACAGCAATATTTTTCAAAATTTGTCTGACAATGGTCTTGTGTGAGAGCTTGTTTTTGTGGGATGAGTTAAGGTTTTTATTAGTACCATTTCAGCTTACATACATTTTTTTTTAACATTTGATAATACATTTTTTTGGAGGTGAGGTGACCAAAAATGGCTCTTCTGTCACCGACATTTGATATTGTGATATTTTTATAGAGCCTTTTTTCACTTTATTTTACTTTTTATATTTGTACCACTAGGAGACTTCAACTTTTGGGGGTCTGATGTCTATTGTAATGAATTGTGACTAGAGATGAGCGAGCACACTCGTCCGAGCTTGGTGCTCGTTTGAGTATTAGGGTACTCGTAAGTGCTCGCTGCTCGGACGAGTATCTCGCCATGCTCGAGGAAATGGCAACTTCTGCATCATGCCTTTTTGGCGCCTATAAACACAGCCAATCACAAGCCAGGAGACTCTACGGTACACCCATCATCACGTGGGGCCCTTACATGTCGATAGCAGGGGTTGGCTGGCCTGATCAGGTGACCCTGGAATATACTAGTGACTGACCGCGGTGCTCGGCTCAGATGCCATCTGAATGTCGTTAGGGATAGAGCTGCTGCCTTTCAGGGAGAGTGTTAGGGCCTGCATTTAGTTCTCTGTTAGGCAGGAATCACCCACAAAGAACCCAACAGCCCTTCTAAGGGCTAGAAGACATTTTTTTTTGTCTCCTGGCTTGGCTGGCTGGCTGGCACTAGTAGTGCAGCTACAGCCATATATAACCCCCTTTTTTTATGTTATATCTCAGTGATACAAATCCATTGCACACAGCAGTGTGGAACCATTCTGTGTGTCACAGTTCAGTACACTCACTATTTTCTGTCCAGGTGACACTTTCTGTACGTCACAGAATAGAACCTAGTCATTTGCTACCTGTCACGTATACAGCTTGATCCTAAAAATCTCTGTGCGACATTTGTCTGGGTCGCAGTCTAAATAGCCACCGTCAGTAGGGTGTCAGTCAGCTGTACGATAGTTTCTGCACGTCACGTTCCAAAAAAAAACAAAAATCCAAAACAAAATATACAAAAGAAAATTCGTTTTTTTTTGTTGTTTTAGCTCAGTGATACAAATCCATTTCACACAGCTGCGTGTAACCTTTCTGTGTGTCAAAGTTCAGCACACTCACTCCAATCCATATATTCTGTCCAGGTGACACTTTCTGTACGTCACAGAATACAACCAAGTCGTTTGCTACCTGTCATGTATATAGATTGATCCTAAAAATCTCTGTGCGACATTTGTCTGGGTCGCAGTCTAAATAGCCACCGTCAGTAGGGTGTCAGTCAGCTCTACGATAGTTTCTGCACGTCACGTTCCAAAAAAAAACAAAACAAAAAAAATATATAAAAAAAAATATAAAAATAAATTAGTTTTTTTGTTGTTTTAGCTCAGTGATACAAATCCATTTCACACAGCTGTGTGTAACCTTTCTGTGTGTCACAGTTCAGCACACTCACTCCAATCCATATATTCTGTCCAGGTGACACTCTCTGTACGTCACTCAATTAAACCAGACTGAACAAGTTTGTGGTTTTCAGTACACCAGGCCCGTTTATTTTTTTTTATATCATACACTTATATACAGAAAATGTTGAACCTCAGGGCTAAGGGTCGAGGACGAGGGCGTGGGCATTCAATTACTGCAGGGGGCAGAGGCCGTGGTCCTGGGCAGGGTGAGACAGTACCTGCTGATGAGGGAGCTGTGGAACGCCGCAGAGCTACACTCCCTAGCTTCATGTCTCAACTTACAGGGACACGTGGTAGAGGACTGTTGAAACCACAACAGTGCGAACAGCTGATCTCGTGGATTGCGGACAATGGTTCAAGTAATTTGTCCACCAGTCAGTCTTCCACGCAGTCCACCCACGTTACCCAAGGGAGCACTCCTCTGGCTCCTCCACCTCAACCTCCTTCCCCCAGTCTGCCCCCTCCCAGGAAAATTTGGAATGCGATCCGGCATACTCTCAGGAACTGTTTTCTGGACCCTTCCCAGAGTCACAAACCACTTCTCAGGTTGCTGCTGACCTCGTTCCCGATGCCCAAGTTTTCCAACTGTCGCAGTCTGTGGGTGATGAGATGATGATGACAATGTTGAGTTAGTGGAAGAAGTTTGTAAAGAGGTGTCGGACGATGAGGAGACACGGTTGTCAGACAGTGGTGAAGTTGTTGTTAGGGGAGGAATTCCGAGGGGGAGCAGACTGAGGAATCGGAGGATGACGAGGTGACTGACCCAAGCTGGGTTGATATGCCGAGTGAAGACAGTGCTTCTGAGGCGGAGGCGAGTGCTGCACCAGAACAGGTTGTAAGAGGCAGTGGTGTGGCCAGAGGGAGAAGCAGGGCCAGAGCTGGTGCATCAGCAGCAACTGTTTCACGTAGTGAAGCTCCCGTGGCGAGGCCTAGATGTTCGCAAGTCTGGAGGTTCTTTAAAGAAAGTGAGGATGACCGACGGACTGTGGTGTGCAACCTGTGCCACACCAGGATCAGCAGGGGTGCCACCACTACCAGCCTAACCACCACCAGCATGCGCAGGCATATGAGTGCTAAACACCCCACTCAATGGAACCAAGGCCGTTAACCACCTCCTGCGGGTCACACCACTGCTCCTTCCCCTGTGTCACTCGCTGCCTCTCCCTGTCAACCCCCTGCGTCACTCGCTGCCTCTGCTAGTCAACCCCCTGCCCAGGACCCCGGCACGAGCGCCTCCCGCCGGAAAACCACACCTTCGCCTCCACGATCCTCCACAGTGTCCACCAACGTGTCCCAGCGCAGCGTTCAGCTGTCTTTACAGCAGACGCTGGAGCGCAAGAGGAAATACAGTTCCACCCACCCAAATTCCCAAGCCCTCAACGTCCACATCTCCAAATTGCTTAGCCTGGAGATGCTGCCTATAGGCTGGTAGAGACCGAGGCCTTTCTCAATCTCATGGCGGTGGCTACCCCTCGGTATTCGGTCCCCAGCCGCC
>ONZH01029139.1:0-68548 GCA_900303285.1 Rhinella marina
GATCAGTTAATTCACCGTTCATGATCAGTTAATTCAGCAATCCATTCAGCCGTTCATTGATCAGCTTATTCATCAATTCATTCATCAATTCATTGACCAGTTTATTCATCAATTCATTCATCAATTCATTGACCAGTTTATTCATCAATTCATTCATCAATTCATTGACCAGTTCATTCATCAGTTAATTTATCAATTCATTTATATATTCATTTCTGACTCATTCATTTATTCACACTATATACACTTCTGTACGGATCACCATATAAAGAGTAACAATAAATTCATCAATTCATTGATCAGTTCATTCATCAATTTATTGATCAGTTCATTCATCAATTCATTGATCAGTTCATTCATCAATTCATTGATCAGTTCATTCATCAATTCATTGATCAGTTCATTCATCAATTCATTGACATTATCATAATAATTTTTGAATTACATTATACTATATCTACTTCTGTACGGATCACCGTATAAAAGAGTTACAATACAATAATGGCACGTCAGCTATATAAAGCAGAGGAGGCATTTGCTCTGTTATGTTCTGACAGTGAGGAGAGTGTAGTATCAGATGGGGACGAGGATTTTGAGGGTTTCTATCTCAGTGAAAGTGAAAGCTCAGAAAGCAGCTGCCATTCTGAACCATCCTCAAAAAGGATCAATCAAGGGGATTCAGAGGGGGCTTTTGGAGAAACCTCTCCAATTTAGAGTATAATTGCAACATGCAACTTGCCTAGCACCAGTGAAGGAGCCCAGTCCAGAATTCTTTTTGTTGTAGCTTTTCCAAGAGGGGAAGCTGCAAATTCTGAGACCCCATTTGTCCCTGATTTTACTGCCATCCCAGGTATAAATGTAGAGGTTGAAGATTTAGCATCTGTTGATTTTTTAAATTTGTTCATCAAAGATGATTTATTAGAGCACATTGTTACACAGACAAATTTGTATGCATTCCAGTTTATCACAAAAAATCCACGCTCCTATTATGCAAGACAATACATATGGCACCCAACAAACATTCAGGAGATAAAAAAATTTCTAGGCCTTACATTTGCCATGGGACTTGTTAAAAAGCCAAGTATACGATCTTACTGGTCTACACGCCCTGTTCTAACTACCCCTGCTTTTTCTGCCATCCTTCCAAGAACACAGTATGACATGCTAATGAGATTTTGGCATTTCAATGATAACAACCAGTGCCCCCCCTAAAAATACACCTGAATTTGACAGGCTTTACAAAATTAGACCCATCATCGCAGAGCTGTCAAAATTATTGACGAGTCCGTTGTAAAATTTAAAGGGAAACTGCACATAAAACAGCATATTCCATCCAAAAGGGCAAGGTTTGGAATTAAACTCTATAAAATGTGCGAACGTTCAACAGGGTGTACGTCATCGTTCCACATTTATGAAGAAAAGGACAGCAAATTAAACCCACCAGGATGCCCTCTCTATCTAGGGACAAGTGGAAAAATAGTTTGGGATCTGTTTAACCCATTACTCCAAAAAGGCTACAATTTGTATGTAGACAATTATTATAGCAGCATACCGCTTTTCAGAAGTTTGCTTGAAAAAAACAAAGGGGCTTGTGGGAACATTCGCAAGAATCAGCAAGGGTTTCCACAGTCATTGGTGAAAGCTAAGTTTAAAAAGGGGGAGTCTGGTGGGGTACGCAGTGGAGAGCTACTTGCCCTTAAGTACAAGGACAAAAGGGATATATTTATCCTTAGCTCAATCCACACAGATGCCACAACAGCTGTTGTGGAACTAGGTTCCAGCACCCCAAAACAAAAGCCTGTGTCAATCATTGACTACAATAAGTATATGGGGGAGTAGACCTTTCGGACCAAGTTTTACAGCCATACCAAGTATCAAGAAAATACTATACTGGGTATAAGAAGTTAGTAATTTATTTTCATGTGGCCACAATTCTTTTATTTTATACAAGGAATTCAGGAACATTTCTTAATTACCAAGAACAAGTCATTGAGGGTCTCCTTTTCACAAATTTTGGGCCATCTCTCCCTATAGAATCGGAAGATGTAAAAAGGCTGACAGAGTGACATTTTATGGCAACGATCCCGACAACAGGGTAAAAAAAGAACCCCCAAAGAAGATGCCATAAGAATCATTTCAAGGTCCTGGAGTGGCCTAGCGAGTCTCCAGATCTCAACCCCATAGAAAATCTTTGGAGGGAGTTGAAAGTCCATGTTGCCCAGCGACAGCCCCAAAACATCACTGCTCTAGAGGAGATCTGCATGGAGGAATGCTCTAAAAGAGGAATGAGGGTTGAAACACGTTACCGCTGTCCAGACTGTCCTTCACTGCCAGCCTTGTGCCTCAATGCTTTAAAATTTTTCACACACAGGCACGTTTCTGAACTTTTCCAAATCATACATTCAAACTAAAAACTAATATTCCATCATTTTCCATAAAATTCCATCTTTACCATTATTTGTCAAAAACATGTGATCCATATTTTCAACTTTGTACCCCATAAGTTTATCCTTCGCCCAACCCCATAAAAATATTAATCTACTATATACACTTCATTGAATACATTGCGGTATTTTTGTAACCTTTATTCGCAAATTCATTATGACCAATAGATCATAAATGAAGATCTTGCTGAAGTCAAACCTGTCAGAGTTCCTGAAAAATGTGACTAGCCCAAAATGTCCACTGTCTTGTTAAGGCCCTGAAAAATGCCAAAGAAGTGTCTGAAGCACACATATTGGGTATCCTCATAATCGGTAGAAGCAGACGAATAAATATTGGCCATTTTTATTTGAGTAACATGATGTTTACATGAAAAAAAATCATAATTGAAAATCCATTCATGCCAAAATTTGTGATTTTCAATCTTTTCCCACCACCATTTAAAACAAACTAGAAAAACCATAGTACAGTATATAATCTTTTGAACTTTCTGGGGTGTCTACAATTGCCAATAATAGCTTTTTGGGGGTATTCCTTCGTTTTGTCATCACAGGATAGCCTCGAATGCAACATGGTGTTCAAAATGAAAGACCTGTCAAAATGGCAGACAAAAGCCAAAACGCACACAGTCTTGTTGTAGGACCTAGAAAATGCCTTAGGAGTGGCTGAAGCACACATATTAGGTATCCCTACAATCAGTACACGTGGGTGAATAAATAATGGCCATTTGTATTTAAGTAACATGATGTTTACATGAAAAAAATCATCATTGAAAATCCATTTATGCAAAAATTTTAGATTTTTGCACATTTGATCAATTATTATTAAAAATATATGCACCATACATACAAAAAATACTTACAAATAAAGTGCATTTCGTCCTTAAAAAAACAAGGCATAAATCATGATATGCCAAACTGTTTCAAAGATACGTGTAAATAACCTGAAGCATGCCAAAACAGCAAAATTTTGCCTGGTCACGAAGGTTTTAACTACCTTTCAGCATGAAAGGGTTAAAAACAGACAATGTGATTTTCTGGATTTGTTTTCTCCTTTTGTCTCTAATAGTTGAGGTCTACCTATGATGTCAATTACAGGCCTCTCTCATCTTTTTAAGTGGGAGAACTTGCACAATTTGGTGGCTGACTAAATACTTTTTTTCTCCACTGTATATATCTATCTTTAGATACGTGTTTGACGGTGTTAATAAACAGGCGACCTCGGACGAGAATGCTCATCCTAACTGGCCGGTACTTAAGGCCTTAGGAGGAGCATTCTCGTCCTAGGGTTAACCGGCAGCCCGACACGCGCTGCCTCGATCCACAGCCTTTGCTGTATCCGCCAGCATCAGGGATAACACTGATGCCAGTGGATTAACCCCCTGTACGCCGCTGTAAC
Source organism: Rhinella marina (assembly GCA_900303285.1). Taxonomy (NCBI): domain Eukaryota; kingdom Metazoa; phylum Chordata; class Amphibia; order Anura; family Bufonidae; genus Rhinella; species Rhinella marina. Next base: position 3,841 of record ONZH01029139.1, read on the forward strand.
TACAGAATCAGGGTAATAAATATTGAGTTTTGTCTGGCTGTTAACCCTTGCTTTGTTAATGGAAAAAATTGATTTAAATGGAAAATCTGCCAAAAAAGTGAAATTCTGAAATTTCGTTTCCTTTAATTCTTGTGGAACACCTAAAGGGTTAACAAAGTTTCTAAAATCTGTTTTGAATACCTTGAGGGGTGTAGTTTCTAAAATGGAGTCATTTTTGGGTGGCTTCTAGAGATGAGCGAGCACTAAAATGCTCGGGTGCTCGTTATTCGAGTCAAATTTTTCCCGATGCTCGGGTGCTCGTTTCGAATAACGAACCCCATTGAAGTCAATGGGAGACTCGAGCATTTTTTGCACGGGACCAAAGCTCTGCACAGGGAAGGTTGCGTGAAAACCTGGAAACCTCAGAAAATGATGGAAACACCACGGAAATGGACAGGAAACAGCAGGGACAGCATGCATGGATGCCTCTGAGGCTGCCTAATCGCACCATTACGCCAAATTCTGGGCAACAGCCTGGTGGTGGCCCTCAAGACAATTGTGCTGACCCAGACCAAGATGGGCAAGGCACATGCGCTGGCACATGTTAGGAAAGCACCCAACTAGGTGCAACGAAAGTCCATCACCGCCTGCAGGTGACACCACTGCCCATGCTGGCACTGCTGTCCTATCCCCTGCCCCAGGACGCAGGCATAAGCGTCTCCCTCCCTGCACCCACCCAGTAGTCCACAGCATACACAAAGTTCTCCCAGCACAGTGCCCAGCTCTCCCCATCCCAGACGGGCAAAAACGCACCCCACACCCACCCTGTCCACAGCAGACACAAAGACCTCCAAGCACAGTGCCAAGCTTTCCTTATTCCAGACGGGCTAAGATGCACACTGTACCCACCGATTAGTCTCCACAAGTGGGTGGGTGCAGAGCCTTTTAGTGCCCCTCAAGACAATGTTTGTGTGCCAGGGCCGGGTAGTAACCCTCCTTGAAGTTGTGGGGGAGAGGCCTCCGGTGACCCTCAAGACAATTTTGGGCGACAGTGTAGTGGCGAGCCTCCAAAAAATCGTGGGTGAGAGCCTGGAGGTGACCCTCAGAAACAATTGGTTTGAAAAAGCATGGTGGTGCACCCCTGAATGACAGTCTGTGACTGAGATTGCAGGTGAACCCGCTAAAATTGTAGTCTGGCACACCTTGGTGGTGAACCCCTAAATGACATAGTTTGACTGAGATTGCAGTTTACAGCATGGGGGTGAAACCCAGAGTGGCCTGGTTAGACTAAGATAGCAACTGAACCACCCAAAAATTTAGCCTGACACAGCATGGCGGTGACAACAGAGTGACCAAGTTAGATGAGGTAGCAGGAGAGCCACCCAAAAATTTAGCCTGACACAGCATGGCAGTGACAACAGAGTGACCAAGTTAGATGAGGTAGCAGGAGAGCCACCCAAAAATTTAGCCTGACATTTAGCCTGTTTTTAAAGCGAGGGTCTCGGGAAAGGCAGCCTAACATGAAGTCAGCCATGTGCGCAGGAGTCCCAACACGCAAAAATTCCCTTTCCTCAGTAGGCTGACTCTCCATTTCCTCCTCCTCCAACTCCTCCTCTTCAGCCCATACACGCTCATCAGATAAGAAGGAATGAGCATAGGTACCCTCTTCAGTCTCGCCAACAGTCTCCTCCTCTTCCTCCAATGCGCGCTGAGAAACAGACCTGAGGGTGCTCTGGCTATCAAGCAACGTATCTTCTTCCCCCATCTCTTGTGACAAGCGCAAAGCCTCTGACTTCATGCTGAGCAGTGACTTTTTCAGCAGACAAAGCAGCGGGATAGTGAGTCTGATAATGGCGGCATCTCCGCTGACCATCTGTGTTGACTAATCAAAGTGGCTTAACAACTGACAGATATCAGACATCCACGTCCACTCCTCATTGTAGACTTGAGGAAGCTGACTAACCTGACTACCAGTTCTCGTGGAAGTTGTCATCTGGCAGTCTACAATGGCTCTGCGGTGCTGGTAAACTCTGGCTAACATGTGTAATGTGGAATTCCATTGCGTGGGCACGTCGCACAACAGTCGGTGAGCTGGCAGTTGTAAGCGCCGTTGCACTGCCCTGAGGGTGGCAGTATCTGTGGTTGACTTACGGAAATGCGCACAGATGCGTCGCACCTTGTTGAGCAATTCAGACAAATTGGGGTAGGTCTTGAGGAACCGCTGAACCACAAGATTGAACACGTGGGCCAGGCATGGCACATGTGTGAGTCTGCCGAGTTGCAGAGCCGCCACCAGGTTACGCCCGTTGTCACACACAACCATGCCTGGTTTGAGGTTCAGCGGCGCCAGCCAGAGATTGGTCTGCGTCGTGATGCCCTGTAACAGCTCTTGGGCGGTGTGCCTCTTGTCACCTAAGCTCAGCAGTTTCAGCACTGCCTGTTGGCGCTTACCCACGACAGTGCACCTGCGCCTGGAGCTACCGACTGAAGGCACCGTGCTCACGAATGGTAATTGAGAGGAGGGGTTGGAGGAAGAGACATAATAAGCCTGAGAAACTGTGACCGAGGCAGGCCCCGCAATCCACGGTGTGGGCAGCACATGAGCGGCCCCAGGGTCAGACTCGGTCCCAGCCTCCACCATGTTAACCCAATGTGCCGTCAGTGAGATATAGTGTCCCTGCCCGCCAGCACTTGTCCACGTGTCTGTGGTTAGGTGGACCTTCTCAGTAACCGCGTTGGTCAGGGCACGGATGATGTTCTGTGACACGTGCTGGTGTAGGGCTGGGACGGCACATCGGGAAAAATAGTGGTGGCTGGGGACCAAATACCGAGGGACAGCCAACGCCATCAGGTTGCGGAAAGCCTCAGTCTCTACCAGTCTATAGGGCAGCATCTCCAGGCTCAACAATTTGGAGATGTGGACGTTTAGAGCTTGTGCATGTGGGTGGCTGGAATTGTATTTGCGCTTGCGCTCAAATGTCTGCTGCAAAGACAGCTGAACGCTGCACTTGGACACATTGGTGGAGGTTGTGGAGGATCGTGGAGGTGAAGGGGTGGTTGTAGGGCGGGAGGCGCTCATGCCGAGGTCCTGGGCGGGGGGTTGACTCGCCGAGCCAGCATGTGACACAGGGGAAGGAGCAATGGTGTGACCCACAGGAGGTGAACGGCCTTGGCTCCACTGAGTCGGGTGTTTAGCACTCATATGCCTGCGCATGTTGGTAGTGGTTAGGCTGGTAGTGGTGGCTCCCCTGCTGATCCTGGTGTGGCACAGGTTGCACACCACAGTCCGTCGGTCATCCTCACTTTCTTTAAAAAACCTCCAGACTTGCAAACATCTAGGCCTCGGCACGGGAGCTTGACTCCATGAAACAGTTACTGATCTGCCTGCTCTGGCCCTGCTTCTCCCTCTGGCCACCCCACTGCCTCTTCCAACCTGTTCTGGTGCTGCACTTGCCTCCCCCTCAGAAGCACTCTCTTGTGTTGGATTACCAACCCAGCTCAGGTCAGTCATCTCATCATCCACCAGCTCTTCCTCCGATTCCTCACTCTGCTCCCCCCTTGGACTTACTGCCCTGACAACAACGTCACTGTCTGACAACCGTGTCTCATCATCATCATCATCCGACACCTCTTCACGCACTACTTGCACTAAGTTCACACTCTCATCACCCACAGACTGTGAAAGTTCAAAATTTTGGGCATCGGGACAGAGCAACTGCTCAGGTTGCTGTTGAGCAGTGGTTTGTGTCTCTGGGTAGGGTCCTGAAACGAGTTCCTGTGAGTATGCCAGATCTGAATCCATACTTTCCGTGGGGGGGGGGGGCAGGTTGGGGGGAAGGAGGTTGAGCTGGAGGAGCCAGAGGTCTACTCCCTTGGCTAGCGTGGGTGGACTGCGTGGAAGACTGGGTGGTGGATAAATTACTGGACGCATTGTCCACTATCCACGTCATCACCTGTTCGCACTGTTGTGGTTTCAATAGTGGTGTACCACATGAACCAGTAAGTTGCGAGATGAAGCTAGGGAGCAAAACTCTGTGGCGTTCCACTGCTCCCTCATCAACATGTACTGTGTCACCCTGCCCAGGACCATGGCCTCTGCCCCCTACACTACTTGAACACCCACGCCCTCGTCCTCGACCCTTAGCCCTTGGGTTAAACATTTTGTATGTTCACTACACTGTAGTATATATGACTGAGAGGAAAAACGTAGTCTTTAGACGGCGGCTATTGCACAGCGAACCACTCAATTTTTCACTGCACTGTAGGATATATAACTGAGAGGAAAAACGTATATTTTCTACACTCCGGCTAGTGTGCAGCACATGACAGAATTTTGCACGGCACTGTAGTATATATAACTGAGAGGAAAAACGTATATTTTCTACACTCTGGCTAGTGTGCAGCACATGACAGAATTTTGCACTGCACTGTAGTATATATAACTGAGAGAAAAAACTTATATTTTCTACCCTACGGCTAGTGTGCAGCACACGACAGAATTTTGCACTGCACTGTATAATATATAACTGAGAGAAAAAACGTAAATTTTCTACACTCCGGCTAGTGTGCAGCACATGACAGAATTTTTCACTGCACTGTATAATATATAACTGAGAGAAAAAAACTTATATTTTCTACACTCTGGCTAGTGTGCAGCACACGACAATTTTGCACTGCACTGTAGTATATATGACTGAGAGGAAAAACGTAGTCTTTAGACGGCGGCTATTGCACCGCAAACCACTCAATTTTTCACTGCACTGTAGGATATATAACTGAGAGAAAAACGTATATTTTCTACACTCCGGCTAGTGTGCAGCACACAACAGAATTTTGCACTGTATAAAATATAACTGAGAGGAAAAACGTATATTTTCTAAACTCCGGCTAGTGTGCAGCACACGACAGAATTTTGCACTGCACTGTGTAATATAGAACTGAGAGAAAAAACATATATTTTCTACACTCCGGCTAGTGTGCAGCACACAACAGAATTTTGCATTGCACTGTATAATGTATAACTGAGATGAAAAATGTATATTTTCTACACTCCGGCTAGTGTGCAGCACACGACACAATTTCGCACTGCACTGTATATATGACTGAGAGGAAAAACGTAGTCTTTAGACGGCGGCTATTGCACCGCAAACCACTCAATTTTTCACTGCACTGTAGGATATATAAAAAAACGTATTCCCTAGACTGACGCTACTGTACAACACACTACATAATTGTTCACTGGACTGTAGTGTATAGAAATAAGAGAAAAAACGTATTCCCTAGACTGACGCTACTGTACAGTACACTACATAATTGTTCACTGGACTGTAGTGTATAGAAATGAGAGAAAAACGTATTCCCTAGACTGACGCTACTGTACAGTACACTACATAATTGTTCACTGGACTGTAGTGTATAGAAATGAGAGAAAAACATATTCCCTAGACTGACGCTACTGTACAGTACACTACATAATTGTTCACTGGACTGTAGTGTATAGAAATGAGAGAAAAAACTTATTCCCTAGACTGCACTACAGATCCCAGCAAGCCAAGGTACAGCAGCAGCAAAAATGAGTACTGAGAGGACTTTGGGCAATTTCTTTTGGATCTGTGTTGACCACGTGCTGTCCCTTCTGCCACCAGTCACTGTGTACAGTGTGCAGCCAAGATGGCGGTAGCTGCACGACAAGTCCCAGCCAGCAGCCAGGAGGAGACCAAAAAAAAAAGGTGCTTGTAGCCCTTAGGACTGTTGGGTTCTTTGTGGGTGATTCCTGCCTAACCAACATCTAAATTCAGGCCCTAACACTCTCCCTGACAGACAGCAGCCAATAAGATAATGGGTTGCATCAAAAGAGGCATAGATGCCCGTGATGAGAACATAGTCCTGCCACTTTACAAATCACTAGTCAGACCACATATGGAGTACTGTGTACAGTTCTGGGCTCCTGTGAACAAGGCAGACATAGCAGAGCTGGAGAGGGTTCAGAGGAGGGCAACTAAAGTAATAACTGGAATGGGTGGACTACAGTACCCAGAAAGATTATCAAAATTAGGGTTATTCACTTTAGAAAAAAGACGACTGAGGGGAGATCTAATAACTATGTATAAATATATCAGAGGTCAGTACAGAGATCTCTCCCATCATCTATTTATCCCGAGGACTGTGACTGTGACGAGGGGACATCCTCTGCGTCTGGAGGAAAGAAGGTTTGTACATAAACATAGAAGAGGATTCTTTACGGTAAGAGCAGTGAGACTATGGAACTCTCTGCCTGAGGAGGTGGTGATGGTAAGTTCACTAAGAGAGTTCAAGAAGGGCCTGGATGTATTTCTGGAGGGTAATAATATTACAGGTTATAGTTATAGTTACTAGAGATGGGTCGTTGATCCAGGGAGTTATTCTGATTGCCTGACTGGAGTCGGGAAGGAATTTTTCCCCCTAAAGTGAGGAAAATTGGCTTCTACCTCACAGGGTTTTTTTGCCTTCCCCTGGATCAACTTGTAGGAAAACAGGCTGAACTGGATGGACAGATGTCTTTTTTCGGCCTTACAAACTATGTTACTGTGACCCCTATAACTTTTTTATAATGTGTATGGAGCTGTGTGGGGGTTCATTTTTTGCAGGGTGATCCCTACTTTTTTATTGATCCCATTCTGGAGTATGTATAACTTTTTAATCACTTTTAGTTGAATTTTTGTAGAAAATAAAGCAACTAAAAACAGTGAATCGGCTATTTTGACGCTTTTTTCTGTTTCGCCGTTTGCATATGGGGAAGATATTTTTATACTATGGGCATTTTCGTACATGGCAATACCCATTATATGTATTTTTTATTTTTTGAATTTTTATGTTTTTTATTTTTTTTATTTTTAAAAACTTTTTATTTTTTTTACACTTTTTTCCCATGGTGAACTACGACAAGCGATCATTACATTGCTGTTCTCATAAACCTCATGTCACGGGGAGCCGGCGGCGCGCTTTGTGCGTTGGCGGGGAAGCCAGCGCTCAGCTGTAGTAAACCGATGTATTAGTCATGTGACCTACCTGGGGGCCTATTTAACGTGACTTCTCGGTTTGACCTTTGCTTGGTGACTTCTCGCTATTGTGTGTGTCTGTTCTGTCGTTTGTTTATTGTGTTCTCCTCGTGTTCCCCTCCCTGTACGCCCCAGCACGTACCCAGGTTAGGGACCGTCGACTAGTTGTACGCCGTTGCCTAGGACAGGCCGTGCAAGTAGGCAGGGTCAGAGGTGGGGTTAAAGCTCAGGGCTGCACTTAACCCTACACGAGTGATAGAACCGGACACCCCAATGCGTTAGCATGAGAAAATTACTAGTTTCCTATGGAGCCCTATTACAGGCAAGGGCTCCACAGGAAACACTGTGCCGCATTCACTAAGACAGGGGCTTCTGCACACAAGCTCTGGCTCCTCCAATCATGCACTTCCGGTATTTCATGCACTCAGATGCTATGGTCCGGATTGACCATGGCATTTGAAGTGTAAAATTACATTAGCCGTGGTTGTCTGGAGCGGGCACCATCTTTAAAGACCCTGCCCAGGTCGGGAAGGGATTAATGTAGCCCAGCTCTGCCAATGTGTTTGTTCAGAAATTCATTGGGTCAGGGAACATGGTAGGCGCCAGAGAAAGGCCAGAGTCCAGGTAGGACTGAACCTGACTGCTGAGGTGAGACATCTTATTTTGCTGATTTGTCTCAGCCTGGCATAGCACATGAAAGAATTGTTTCATCATGTTGATGAGACTGTTTTACTACTATGGCTACTGGACATGCTGGGAGTTGTAGATCTCTCCTCTTATACTTCCTTCCTGTAACGTCCTGTGATATCACCTAATAATGGCCTGGGCCTGTAGTTCTCTTATATACCTCCTCCTTTTAATGTCCTTTGATATCACATCATAATAGTCTGGGCTTGCTGGAAGCTGTAGTTCCCTCCTCTCTGTAATGTCTTCTAATATCACATAACTCTTAGCATGCTTGGAGTTGTAGTTCACTCCTCTTACACCCCCTGTAATGTAATGTCCAATAGCAAACATTTGGAGGCGGAAGAATTTAATATCACAAGGAGGCACCAAGTTTGGTGAGTGAAGCACTGATTTATGTTGTAGATTTCTAGTATAATTTAGCTGAAGCTGGTATATAGATTATGGTTTCCACACCGTGGTTTATGTCCGGCTGATTCCTGGCATTCTCTGCCAGAAACTATGGCTGGATCGTAGTGCCGCAGATGTGAAAGTATTCTCTTTGCTGTTTAGACATACGGATGCTTTCTGCATCTGTATATACAGTACGTTCCACAAAAAGAATTTGTCTGCAAAATGCAGACCATGGACCCATTGAAGTCAATGGGTCTGCAAATAAAATGTGGACAGCATTTAGTGGATCCACAATTTACAGACCACAAAATGGGTCGTGAACATGAGGTCTTATACTGACTGGTATGGTTCTGGTGTGAGTAGGAGAGAGAATCTGTGATCTCATCTATAACAATTTGGCATAGCTCATTAATAGTTTTGCATTTAGTTGCATGGACTGCCAAATAAAATATATTAAAAGGTGTAGGCCTTTTGATAAATTAGGGGCTCCAGTGGGTTTCTTAGTAATAGGATTATAGTCAGCCATAGGGCTTAAGCCGCGTTTTTGGCTCCCATAATCGAAATGCCTATTCTTGTACGCAAAACGGACAATGTTCTATTTTTATTTTTTTTTTTGCGGAGCCATGGAATGGAGCAACGGATGCGGACAGCACATGCGGTTTGGATGTGGACCCAAATAACGTTCATGTGCATGAACCCCAAGTATAATCTGCCCCATATTGTGTTGATTTTTTGAATTTATTTATTTATTTTTTGCAGTGTGTCTTTCATTTACCCACGTATGCATATTGTGGAGTTGGGAGGGATAGCTGATCTAGGGATCATTTGGCTATCAGACATCTAAATTATGTATGGACATCAGTGGGAGGCACACTTAAAGGGGTTGTCCTGGTTCAGAGCTGAATCCAGACATACCCACATTTTTTCCCAGTCAGGCCCCCTGATAATAGTATCATTTCATGCTCTGATGCTCTCCCTTGCCCTGTGCTGCATAGTTGCAGTGATGTCCTCTGGCTCACTGCTGGACAGAAACCTCTGCCCAGCAGAGCCAGGTAAGTCACCAAATGTTCTAAAAAAAAAAAAAAAACCCTTCCCCTACGCAGTTCAACGCAGGGCAAAGGAGAGTATTGGAGCATGACTATATATATATGTATGTATGTGTGTATGTCTGCTAAAGGAATCCGCACCGCTGCAGCTACAATCACAAAATTTGGCACATATGTACATCAGGTGTCCGGGAAGGTTTTAGAACAGTTTTCAACTCTCCAGGACGTACCGTTCCTGAGATATTCCCAAAAAATGCATTAGCCAATAGTAGCCTGGTCACATGACCCTTATCAGCCAATTGAAGCTCACAGGCACACATCAGGTTTCTATGACAACCTAGCCAGTTCACTGCTTTAGGTCTGCATTAAAGAGGCAGAGCACTGTGGATGACAATGGTAAATGGGTATTCCCGGTTACCATAACTATAACTTATGTTTTAGACTAACTCATCATCAATCATTACCTCATATAATGTAAATTTTACATATTTACTGTTCACTAGTAATAAAAGATGTTTTCTTCCACTGCTACCCACCTTCCTCCTAAATTACTATGGCATTGACCTGTAATTCCGGCCACCGTCAAAAGAAGGACTTAAAAGCACCACCCCCAGATCCCACTAAGTCACGCTCCTGACTCAGTCAGGCCACGCCCCTTCCATGTTGCATTTGACCGGGATTAAAAATATTGGTAAAAATCACCTTCTGTCAGCTGCAGGGGTGGGGGGAGGGTGACTTTCTCCCTGCAGCTCATTGCTCAGACTGCACAGTGCTGCTGCTGAGAGTGCTGCTGCTGTGTCCATCCAGGCCCTGCGCATGACAGAAGACAGGGAGTCTGAAAGCCAGACCGTCCAGCCTAAAACAAGACCTCTGGCCACCCTAGGGGCAGGCTGATGTTAGGGTGGCCAGATGTCCGGCTTTAGGCTGGACAGTCCAGTTTTCTGGCTACCTGTTCTCCGTCCGACGCAGTGCCTGGACAGACACAGGGATGTCCACCCTTTCAGTAGCTCACACTCAGACAGATTCTCCTCCATGTCTTCATGGAGCCAGGGGGGTGCGTGGCCTCATGTTTAGTGATGTGTCTTCATGGGAACTGGGGGCGCTGTTTCACGTTTGGGGGAATGGCCGGTGAGGTCTGGCTTTCTGAGGTGAAGACAGTGGCCACTCTAGCTGCTGTGGAGGTCACAGTTAAAGGGGCGGGCTTCTGTAGAGGTCACTGTTAAAGGGGTGGGCAGCTGTAGAGGTCACTGTTAAAGGGGCGGGCTGCTGTAGAGGTCACTGTTGAAGGGGCAGGCTGCTGTAGAGATCACTGTTAAAGGGGCGGGCTGCTGTAGAGGTCACTGTTAAAGGGGCGGGCTGCTGTAGAGGTCACTGTTAAAGGGGCAGGCTGCTGTAGAGGTCACTGTTAAAGGGGCGGGCCGCTGTAGAGGTCTCTGTTAAAGGGGCGGGTCGCTGTAGAGGTCACTGTTAAAGGGGTGGCCACTGTAGAGGTCACTATTAAAGGGGCAGGCACTGTAGAGGTCACTCTCGATATCTTTTAACGACACACACACACAAACAGTAAAAGAAATAAATTAAATATACCCGGGCGAAGCCGGGTCCTTCAGCTAGTATATATATGGACTGAAGAGGACTGAAACGTCGCTGTCTTGGTGAAATAAATCACATCATTCTTTGATCTACTTCTGGTGGTGCTGTGGAATTTCGTTTTTTATGTAAGAAGGAGCCGACCAACTCCGGAGCTAATGGCAAACCAACACCTGTTTGGACTTTGCTGTGCTGCTTTCATTACTTGTATTTATATATATATATATCATCAGTATCTGATCGGTGGGGGTCCGACACCCGGGACCCCCGCCGATCAGCTGTTTGAGAAGACAGCGGCGCTGCAGGAGCGCCGCGGCCTTCTCTGTGTTTACCGCAGGCCTAGTGACGTCACGACTAGTATCACTGGCCTGGGCGGGGCTAAGCTCCATTCAAGTGAACAGAGCTTAGCCCCGCCCAGGCCAGTGAAACTAGTCGTGACGTCACTGGGCCTGAGGAAAACACAGAGAAGGCCGTGGCGCTCCTAGAGCGCTGCTGCCTTCTCAAACAGCTGATCGGAGGGGGTCCCGGGTGTTGGACCGCCATCGTTCAGATGCTGATGATCTATCCAGAGGATAGTTTACAGAACTGCAGAACCCCTTTAAGGGTGGGTGACCCAGAATATATGAAGGAGTAGGTGACGGGCGCCAAGAGGGTGGAATGTGTAAACAAAACAATAAGTGCGGATGGAGGAGGATATTATCAAACGAGAAGGCAGCACTAGCAGGTCAGATGTGGTGAATGTTATTGTAGAAACAATGGTAATTAAAACAAATGGTAGCCTAATGGTAGCCTAAATTAGATGGATGAACTCAATGGTCAAAAATAAAAAAATAAAAAAACTTATATTTACATCATAACCAGAAGATGCACATGTAAAAAACTCACTTCAGTGGGAAGGATGTCTGTTGGATAAAGCTCAAGACACCTCCAGAAAGAGGTTCCCCTGGCCGGGTCAACTTCTAGAATGTTATAAATTATGGCAGCTGAATGTCCAGAACTCCTCCTTTAGGCTGTAAATGCACAGGCAAACAAGTGTGTTGACAATTGTAGTCCAGTGCATTTCAGAGAAAAAGTGCTAATGTTTGCCGTTTGAATCCCTGTTTGGCATTAGCAGCAGTAACCATTGTACACACTGACTCCACAACTGGGGTTACAAACATATTATTGGAGGAAGGGGTAGTGGGAGTGGTGCTCATCCCTTCTGCTGTTGGGGACGGGAGGATGTCCGTGGAGAATGCGGATAAGTGCCTAGTGTGGGAATCAGACTGACACAAATGTGGAGATGTCAAAAGGACCTGGCCTTGTTGCTGCCACGAAAAACATTGACCCAGTGGGCCATGAAACACATGTACTGTCTCTGCCCCTAAAAGGTGCTCCAGGTGTCCATGGGGGCATGCATCTTGCTGCACAGTGAGAATTGCAATTTTATGCAGTTGTTTTGAAAAAATGTACAGATGAGCAAAAGTGTAAGTATCAACAGAGTTAGATTTTGGTGAAAGTGCAGAACTGAAACAACTAAGTGGTACAGCAGCAACTGCACCGCCAGCAACTGAGCCAGGTGGGGTTTCAGCTTGCATACGAGCTAATTGTTGGTCAAGAATAGTTTTCTCATGGCCACACATTCTATTATGGATGTCTCACTGTGGAGCAGAGAAGTAGTAGTAGTTGTCTCATCAGTAAAAGAAGTCCAGGTACGTATGGTTGTGTTTTAACAACCAAGTCTTATTTCATTACTGCAGATCTTGGTCACAGCTGTGTTTTTGTGTCAGCCTTGTTTAGAAAAAACACCATACAGGAGTTGCAAACACAGAACTAGAGGCAGCCAAGCCTTTCCTAGGTCTGGTACATTTTGAGCCTGCACCCACAGTATCAGTGGCATCACAAATTACTGAGCTGACTACAATAGAAGATCTAGCCCTGCCAGCTTTTTTAGAGGTTCTGGAAGTATGTTGCCTCTGCTCTTTATTGCTGTTGCTGCCACCACCCTCCTCCTCTGATGTCGCCGGTTCCCAGGTCCTGTCCATCACACAATCATTGTCATAGTGCTCGCCATCCCCACCACTTTTATCATTGCAAGAAGATTCGCTGCTTCGGCGCAAGAAAACCGACATTACTCTGATGGCAAGTAGATCTTCTTTATTGGAATTGAGGCATAAAATAACGCGTTTTGGGGATACCAAGGTCCCCATCATCAGGTTAGGTTTGCTCAAACTGCCCGATCAGCGGGGGGGAGTCCGGCTGTGCCGAGGTGCCGGACCCCTGCTGAATGCACCAGCATCGGTGAAAACACCGATGCCGGCGCATTAACCCTTCATGTGCCGCGGTCAGCTCTGATAGTGGCACATGTGGTTTGCGGGAGTTAAGGGAATCAGGATGGCGAGTGGGGGGCCATCGGGTCCCCGCGCTGCTGTGACGGGGACCCGATGGCTCGGATAGCAGCCCGATGCCTTCCTTAGGCATCTTGGCTGCTATCCCTGCGTGCCTGTGCGATCCAGCCCCCTGGATCGCACAGGAAGCAGGCTGTAAGTGTATTACACTGAGTAATACACTTACAGCCAATGCATTACAATACAAAAGTATTGTGGTGCATTGTAAAGGGGATCAGACCCCCAAAAGTTAAAGTGGAAAAAAAAGTTAAAAAATAAAGTTTCCTAAAAAAAAAAAAAAGCCATTTTCCAGTTTTAAAAGTTTTAAAAAATTGTAAAATAAAGGTAAAAAAAAAGAAAGATAAACATATTAGGTATTGCCGCGTCCGTATCGACCGGCTCTATAAAAATATCACGTCATCCACCCCGCCAGGTGAACGCAGTAAAAAAAAAGTGCCAAAACAGACATTTTTTGGTCACCTTCTCTTACAAAAAGTGTAATAGCAGGCGATCAAAAAGGCGTAATTGTCCCAAAATGGTACCAATCAAACCGCCATCTTGTCCCGCAAACATGATACCCTACCTGAGACAATCACCCAAAAAATAAAAAAAAAATATGGCTCTCAAAATGGCAACACAAAAAATTTTTTTTATTGTGTTCAAAAATAAATCTGTGTAAAACTTTCCAAAAATAAAAGTTAGACATATTGGGTATCACCGTGTCCGTAACAACCTGCTCTATAAAAATATTACATGAGATGGCCCCCCAGGCGAATGCAGTAAAAAAAGCTATGCCATAACAGCCATTTTTTTTTCACCTTGCCTCACAAAAAGTGCAATCCCACACGATCAAAAAGGTGTATGTACCCCAAAATAGTACCAATCAAACCATCATCTCGTCCCGCAAAAAATGAGCCCCCACATAAGACAATAACTCAAAAAAATTAAAATCAATGGCTCCGCAAACCAATCCATCAAAATCTGTGTTGTAAAATCCATATGGCGCTCCTTCTGTTCTGAGTCCTGCCATGTGCCCCCACAGCAGTTTACCACCACATATGGGGTGTTGCCGTGTTCAGGAGAAAATGGGTAACAAATTGTGGGGTGCTTTTCTCCTGTTACCCCTTGTGAAAATGAAAAATTTGGGGCTAAAGCAACATTTTATTGGAAGAAATGAAACTTTTCATTTTCACAGCCAAGTGTTTCCAAATTCCGTAAAATGCTTAGGGGGTCAAAGTGGCCAGTACCCCCCCTTAATATATTCTTTGAAGGGTGTAGTTTCCAAAATGGGGTCACTTTTTGAGGGTTTCCACTGTAATTACAAAATGGTGCCTAAAAACCATTCTAGCAAAATCTGCCTCCAAAATCCGTATGGCGCTCCATTCCTTCTGACCACTGCCACAAACACATAGAGACGTTTACCACCACATATGGGGTATTTCTGTAAACTGCAGAATCAGAGTAATGTATATTGAGGTTTAGTTTGCTGTTAACCCTTGCTGTTTTGCAAGAAAAAAATTAACATGAATAATCTACCAAAAAAGTGAAATTTTGAAATTTCACCTCCATTTTCCATTAATTCTTGTGGAACACCTCAAGGGTTAACAAAGTTTGTAACAGCAGTTTTTTTTATAATTTGAGGGGTGTAGTTTCTAAAATGGGGTCATTTATGGGTGGTTTCCATTACGTAAGCCACTCAAAATCACTTTATATCTGAATTGGTGCTTAAAAAAATGGTTTTGGAAATTTTGTTGAAAATTTGAAAAATGACTTCTAAGCCCTCTAACGTCCCAAAAAAGTAAAATGACATTTATAAAATGATGCCAACATAAAGTATACATATGGGGAATGTAAAATAATTATTTTTGGAGGTATTACTATGAATTTTGAAAGTAGAGAAATTGAAATTTAGAAATTTGCTAATTTTCCACATTTTTGCTAAATTTGGTATTGTGAAGCACAATATGTGACGAGAAAACAATCTTAGAATGGCCTGGATAAGTAAAAGCGTTCCAAAGTTATTACCACATAAAGTGACACGTCAGATTTGCAAAAAACGGCCTGGGATTTGAGGTGAAAAGTGTCCGGTACTGAAAGGGTTAAAGGGCATGTATCATCAAAAAATGGCATATTATTTAAACCACAAAAATGCTCAACTATTATACTGTACTTTTTAGCCTGGCCACTAGAGCATTCAGAAGAGATGAACTTCCTGTTTTTAGGGAGCTCACTTTTCACTAATGCTGTGCAGTTTAGGGTAGGTAAAGCTAGCCATAGCCTACTTCCTTCACAGTTGCCAGCCATAGCACCCCAATATTAGCCAGCCACTGCCTCTTTCCCTCAAAATTGCCTACCACAGTACCCTTTAACATATTTGCCAGCAGCAGCCCCCCCCCCCATTTTCCAGCCACAACCTGCTTTCCCTGCTTCCCTCACAATTGCCAATCACAGCCCCCCCCCCCTCATTTTTGCCAGCAACAGCCTGCTTCCCTCAAAGTTGGCAGCAGCAGCCCTTATATTATCCAGCCACAGCCTCATACCCTTTTCACAATTATCCAAAGTCGCCTTCCTCATATTTGCTAGCCACAGCCCCCCATATCTTCCAACATCAGCCCTCATATTAGCCAGCTACAGCCCCCTTCCGTCAGAATTGCTAGCGGCAGCCAGGACCCCCCCCAACACACACACAATATTTGCCACCATAATTTTTATGTAAAAGAATAAAAAGGGGGGCGCCACTTGTGTGTTACCTTTTTAACTGGTTTAAGATAGAAGAAAGCAAATGTGCTTACCGGATAATGTTGTGAAAAGGTCACAACTCCTTTGAAGCGTTTTTTCGGGCAAACCAGTGTGCCGCACGATTTACCAGGCTGCAGCCGAGGTCTTCCGGTCCGCGCCGCTGTGGCAGGGTCCAGTTCAGTACAGAGAAATAAAAGCAATATAGGATCCTCTATCCGTGTATAGGATCCTCTATCCGTGTCATCCGTGTTTCGTTTTTTTTTGCGGATCCATTGTAACAATGCCTATCCTTGTCAGCAAAGCGGACAAGAATAGGAAATGTTCTGTCTTTTTTGCGGAACAGAACTATGGACATACGGAAACGGAATGCATACGGAGTACCTTCCGTTTTTTTGCAGACCCATTGAAATGAATGGTTCCACATACGGTCCGCAAAAAAAAACTGAACGGACACGGAAACAAAATACGGACGTGTGAATGAAGCCTAACACAATAAAAACATTTTTGAAAAAAAATCATGTTTTTGTGTCTCCATTTTCTGAAAGCCATATTTTTTTTATTTTTTTGGGTGATTGTCTCATGTAGGGGCTAACTTTTTGCAGGATGATTTTACGGTTTGATTGGTACTATTTTGGGGTACATATGCCTTTTTTGGTCACTTTTTATTCCATTTTTTGGAAAGTGAGCTGGGCAAAATAGCAATAGCTGTTCTGAAAGGAAATTAAAACTCCAAGTACAGCCTATGGACCTTTGATGTCATTAATGGGAGGAGCCAGGAAACCCTACAGCCGGCATGTGAGTTTTTATTAAAGATAAGTGTAAATGTGTGTAGCAGAGCTGAATGTGTATATAGTAGAGCTGTGTATAGCAGAGCTGTATGTGTATATTATAGCTGTGTGAGTACCAGAACTGTGTGTGTGTCACAGACAAAGCATGGCAGGACACTACAAAGCAATGACAGGAGACATGTTTACTTGGATAGGTACATTTCATGAGGTGACCACATGCACCATTGGTTATTACAATGGTCAGTAGATGACACACGAAGGGTAACAGAAGCTGACTAAAACCAACCCGCTTCACCCCCACACTATACCCCAGGGATCTTAAACTCGTGGCCCTCCAGATGTTGCAAAACTCCAACTCCCAGCATGCCCTGGTAGCCGAAGAATGTCCAGGCATGATGGGAATTGTAGTTCTGTAACAGCTGGAGGGCCACGAGTTTGAGATCCCTGCTATACTCTAAAGTTACTGACTTCCACTTCCACTTCAGTAAGACACTAGTAAACCACATTCCTTTCAAAAAAGGACCTAAACAAAATACAGTATTTTATTCACCTATATTCCACAGCGCCTCACAATCATTTTCAATCTCCACAATCTAAATTCCCTATCGGTATGTCTTTGGAATTTGGGAGGAAACCCTCACAAAATGGGTAAAACATACAAAAGTACCTTAGTGCATACCAAGAGTTTGGTTGGATTTGAACCTAGGACCCTAGCCTGCTAGGCATCAGTGCTAACCACTGACCCACCGCCAAGTTATCCTTCAAGGCATGTTTAAAAGATGAAGCATAGACTTATAGGATAGCTACCTGACATCTGGTGGCAACAGAGGCTCAACTTTAGTTTCTTTTTAGAAAGAGCTGATTTGCATTAAAAAATGCTGTTCTTTTGTTCTGTAAAATGACTAATATTTAAAGCATACTGAACTAATAACTGAATGTGTTTTCTTTTTTTTTTCTTCTCAGGGATATTTAATGTGTTAGGACTTCCAGTTACTCAGTGCCCACTGGGGCTTAGTGAAGCTGGACTGCCCTTAGGCATACAGATCATTTCATCTCACCACAATGACCATCTAACATTGGCACTTGCCCAGTATCTAGAAAAATTACTAGTTGGTTGGACACCACCAGGAAGTATCTGACACATGGATATAATCAGAATTGTCTGTAATTTTTGTCTGTGTTTTAATTTTTAGCGGGGGGTTGGTAGTATTGTGTAATGTTATGTTCTATAATAGTAATTGCTTTTATAACCAATGTTAAAAAACAATATAACTGACATCTGAAGATTCATGTAAGAAACTCAAATAAAACATGAACTGTTCTGTATATTCCTTTTTTACCAGCTATTCAGAAACTTTACAAACAAAAACAGATATTATGCAGATGTTTTATATTCATTCATACTACAGAGATTAACATGATGATCACCATTCAGGCAGGCAGGGGCATCGCTAGGCTAAAATATTCGGGGCCTGGGCCCCTGATGTTTTGTCCCAAGCCCCGAATGTCCTGCCTGCCACACAGATACAACTGTATTGTAGTCTTCAGGACGGCAATACAGTTGAATCTAATGCACTGCAGGTCATGTGATCAGTGCAGAAGGCAGGGGTTGAGAAGGACCTGCGATGATGTCACAATCATGTGACGAGTGCAGGAGAGGAGGGCGCTCAGCAGGGAGGAGGAAAAGTCGAGGGGAAGAATCTATGGTGAGGTCTGCTACATAAGGAGAGGTAAGTGAAGGGAGAGGCAGAGCAATGTTGGTAGTTGTAGTTATTTAACTGGGATTGAAGGTTAGGGCTGAAGGGAGGGATGTTATCTACATGGGACTGCAAGTTGGAGGTGGCTGGAGCAGGGTTATGTTATTTACATAGGACTGTATATTTGATGGGCTGAAGGCAGGGAAGTGATATTTAACATAGTAACATAGTTTGTAAGGCCGAAAAAAGACATCTGTCCATCCAGTTCAGCCTGTTTTCCTACAAGTTGATCCAGGGGAAGGCAAAAAAAACCCCTGTGAGGTTACTTACCGGTAATGTGATTTTCCGGAGTCCATGACAGCACCCGGAGAGAGAGGATCCGCCTCCCAGGACAGGAAACCCACAGGTATAAATCTTCCAAGGAGCCTCTCCCCTTCAGTGTAGTTTTCAGAGACGAGAGACCACCTTTTTCCAATTCATGTTTACTCTGACCCCCGGGGTCGTTTATAAGAACCTTTTTTTTTTTTTTTTTTTTTTTTTGCACACCCGTGACAAATACCATCACCAACCACCAATCAGAGAATCCCCACACCAAAAGAACAAAAGAACAAAGAAGGGAGGGTAGTAAAGGGGTGCTGTCATGGACTCCGGAAAATCACATTACCGGTAAGTAATTGACATTTTATCCCTTCGTCCTATGACAGCACCCGGAGATGTCCCAGAGTGACTAAATTTTAGGGGGGGACCACAGCCTGAAGGACTTTACGTCCGAAAGAGAGATCAGACACCAAAGATAAATCCAGTCTGTAGTGCTTATAAAAGGTACAGGGTGAGGACCATGTAGCGGCTCGACAGATATCTTGTATAGTTGCCTCTGCTCTCTCTGCCCATGAGGTGGCAACTGCTCGGGTCGAATGAGCCGTCCAACCTGAAGGAACTGGTTTCTGCATGGAAACATACGCCAAAGTAATAGCTTGTTTAATCCACCTCGCAATGCTATTCTTACTAGCTGCCTTTCCCTTATTTTTTCCTGAGAATTGTACAAAGAGGGAGGAAGATTTCCTCCATTCTTTAGTGGCTTCTAGATAATTAAGTACACATTCCCTCACATCCAATTTATGAAACTCTGCCTCCTTCTGAGTTTTCGGGTCTGAGCAGAAGGATGGAAGAATGATCACCTGGCTTCTATGGAAGTTGGACACCACTTTAGGAAGAAAAGCCGGGTCAGGTTTTAATACTATTCTATCCTCTTGAATGATTGTAAAAGGAGGGGAAGTGGAAAGCGCCTGTAGCTCACTTATTCTTCTAGCCGACGTGATGGCGACTAGGAAAACGCATTTTAAGGTATTATTTTTAATGGACACACCGTCAGGAGATACAAAGGGCCTTTTGGTTAGGGCCTGCAACACTAAGTTCAGATCCCAGGGGGGGGTTCTGACTTTCTCTACAGGACGGGACCTAGAGATAGATCTACAAAATCTCATAACCCAGGGATGAAGCGCTAGTCTGACATCAAACAGAACGCTAAGTGCCGCAATCTGTACTTTTAAGGTACTTAAAGCTAAACCTTTGTCTAGTCCTTTCTGTAAGAACTCAAGAACTGCCGGAATATCTAGACTCATTGACGTAGATGGCGGGACCCCTAGAAATTTAAAGAAACACCACCAGGTTCTAGCATAAATAGATGTAGTAACCAACTTTCTGCTTTCTAACATAGTAGACACCACAGAAGCTGATAACACCCTGGCTAACAACAATCTCCGCTCAAAAGCCAAGCCGTTAAATGTAGCCCTCTCACAGGTGGGTGAAGTACGGGACCTTGACTCAGGAGGTCTGGAATATCCGGGAGAACCCAAGGATCTGCTATGGACATTATCCTCAGCCAAGAAAACCATGCCCGACGAGGCCAAAATGGAGCTATGAGGATCACCCTTGCCCTGTCCTCCCTGATTTTCTTTAGGACTCTGGACATAATCTGAAGTGGAGGGAACGCATAGAGAAGTCCCCGGTTCCAAGGCTGAACCAATGCATCTACCGCCTCTGGATAGTCTGACAAGGTCAGGGAAAAAAACCTTTTCACTTTTCTGTTCGCTCTGGTAGCGAATAAATCTATCCTCGGTACTCCCCATAACTTTGTGATCTTTGAAAAAACTGCATAATTCAAAGACCATTCTTTCTGATCTAAGAAGTGCCTGCTCAGGAAGTCTGCCTTCCAGTTGTCCTTCCCTCTGATGTGGAGAGCTGAAAGAGACAGGGCTTTTCCCTCTATTAGAGAAAAAATCTGAACCGCCAGGGTTCCCAGGGATTCGGAGCGAGAGCCCCCCTGGTGGTTCAGATAGGCTACAACGGAACCATTGTCTGATAACACCTTCACATGCCGGTTCTGAACTAGAGGGAGAACCTCCTGCAGAGTTCTGAACACTGCGAGTAGTTCCTTCTGGTTTGAAGAGCTGACTGGGGCACGAGGCTGCCATACTCCCTGAAACAACAGATCTCCTACATGAGCCCCCCAACCCCAAGGACTGGCATCCGTGGTGATTACAAGGGGGTTCTCTAGTCTCCAAGGGACTCCCTGAGCTAAATTTTTCCGAGAAAGCCACCAAGTCAAAGCTTGACAAGTCTGGCTGGAAATTGTTAGGCTGGAATCTAGATCTTCTGTGCTCTTTGACCAGGTACTCAGGATTTCCCACTGAAGGGCTCTGCTGTGTATCTGGGCCCATTGGACTGCAGGAATACATGAAGTTAGAGTTCCCAAGACTGACATCGCCTTCCTTACGGATACCTGTGGTCTGAGTATTAATTCCCGAACCACAGACATTACCTTCTCGATCTTCTCTTGGGACTTCCGAGTCTAAAAGAATCCCCAGAAACTGTTGTTTTCTTCCTGGAACTAATTTTGATTTTTCTAGGTTCAAAATCCAGCCCAGGGATTCCAACGTCGTCATCACGTGACCCAACTGTCTCCTGCATTCCTGATGAGATGAAGCAATAATTAGAAAATCGTCGAGATAAGGGACGAATAGGGTATTCTTCTCCCTTATGTGGGCTGCCACCTCGGATATTAGCTTGGTAAATATCCTGGGAGCCATGGCAATTCCGAAGGGCAATACCTGGAATTGAAAATGCTTCAGACATCCCTGAAAGGTCAAAGCTACCCTTAGATATTTCTGATGGCCATGAAATATCGGTAGATGGTAATAAGCATCTCTGATGTCCAGAACCGCCATCTGACAATTCTCGAACAGCAGATCCACAACAGTCCTTATCGTTTCCATCTTGAATCTTCTGTAAAAGAGAAATTTGTTCAGGGATTTCAAATTGATTATAGTCCTGAATTCTCCGTTCGGTTTTTTTACAAGGAAAAGAGTAGAATAATACCCCCTCCCTTCCTCTTCTTTTGGGCACACTGTCAGGGCTCCTTTGTCCAGCAGTTTCTGTACTTCCGCTTCTAATGTAGTTTGCCCCCGGGAACCTATTCTTGTTACCACAAATTTTTCTGGAGGTAGAGTCTTTAGATCCAATTTGAAACCGTCTTTTAAGGACTGAAGAATCCAGGAGTTGTTGGATATTTCTTTCCAGGCCGGGAGGAAGTTTTTCAACCTTCCTCCCACCGTGGCGTCATTGGGAGGTATCCTTTTTATTGGAGTCGTAGGGTTGACCCCTAAAGAGAAAACCCTTGGCTCTAGCCTTGGAGAACTTCCACTTATTGTCACGCCTGGGAGGGCTTTTTTCTTTTCCCTTAAATTTTCTCCCTCTCTGGAGAGAGAAATTCTGCCTACGAAAGGAGGTAGGGAATCCCTTCTTACTATCCCCTGCTTTTTCCAATATGTCATCCAATGCAGGACCAAATAGGAGTTTTCCCTCACACGGTAAACTACAAAGACGACTCTTAGAGGCCACGTCCCCTGACCAATTCTTCAGCCATAATGCACGTCTTGCAGTATTAGCCATAGATGAAGCCCTTGCACACAGTCTGACGGAGTCTACGGATGCATCGGCCAAAAAATCTGCTGCTTTAGAAATCACAGGAAGAGATTCTAAGATTTTTTCTCTCGGGGTTTTGTCCCTGATCTGCTCTTCCAACTGCTTTAACCATAGGATTAGGGCTCTAGAGGTACAAGTAGCAGCTATCGATGGTTTAAAGGCTGCCCCTACTGATTCCCAGGTTTTCTTCAGACAGCTGTCCGCTTTTCTGTCCATGGCATCCTTAAGTTGCCCCAGGTCATCAAATGGAAGTGAGGATTTCCGGGATACTTTGGCAATAGGGACATCTATTCTTGGGGCTTTGTCCCACTGCCCACAATCATCCTCTGCAAAAGGATATTTCCTCTTGACCGCTCCCGGGATGAAGCTTCTTTTCTCTGGATGACGCCACTCCCTTTCAATCATGGATGCCACATTTTTATGTACAAAAAATGAGCGTCTTTTCTTAGATTCAAGGCCCTCAAACATAACGTCCTGAACTGAACGGACCTCCCTGGTTTCTTCCATATTCATCGTTGCCCTTACCGCTTTAATAAGCTGATCCACATCCTGTAAGGGAAAAAAGGGTCTTCCCCCTCCATCTTCATCCGAGGAAGAGCCCATGTCCACTTCACCACTCTCCACTTCTGAGCATGATTCATTAGAATCTAGAGAAACCAGCGCACTTCTTTCCGTATGCCTAGATCTATGCGGACGAGATTCCTTATGTGACGCAAGGGTAGAATGTACTTCATCTCTGATCATTTTCTTCATACATCTCATCATAGATGGTGATTCCTCTGCAATAGTGTTTTCAATACAACGCTTACAAAGGGCTTTAACATAAGACGAATCCAATTTCGTTTTACAAATCACACACTCCTTATGACGTGACTTTGACGTTGCTTTCTTAGGCCTATCCTGATAAGACAATCAATATAAGGTAGACATAAGTATTCCCCTAGACCACTTATATAGCAGAAAGAACACCCATACCCATATCCTACCACAGGCATCGGGGTAACAGGGTCCTTGGGGGCTTCATTTGGACTCTCCATGTCTGGTGCCCCCTTTTCCCTGGAACCGGAAGAACCTGGCAAGGCTCTCAGGGGGAGCTGAGTCTGGGCTGTATCTTCTAAAGCAGGCTGGAGGAGTACCTGTAGTGCTGTAATGAACAGTGCTTCTATTCAGCTTGACTTCCACGCCGAGGATTTGAATTCGGCGCCCTTTTTGTCACGTGCCGACGTGATGACGTCATCCCGGCCGTCCCGCCTCCTTCTTCCCCCGTCCGCCGGAAGAAGGAAGCTGCCGGCGCCCGGCGTTCTTCAGCTACATGTCTCCCCCAAGCAGGTGCTCACCGCCGCGGCCCCCCTGGACCAGTTTGCCTGCCAATTTCAGGTACGTGGAGCGGGGACATCACCCGGCGCGTACCCAGCCCAGAAGCTCCGATCCTAGGGAGAAACTACTCCCCGCAAAAATAACAAACGGTGCCCGTAGGTTGTCCTCCTAGGACAGGAAACCACACTGAAGGGGAGAGGCTCCTTGGAAGATTTATACCTGTGGGTTTCCTGTCCTGGGAGGCGGATCCTCTCTCTCCGGGTGCTGTCATAGGACGAAGGGATAAAATTCCTTCCAGACTCCAGTCAGGCAATCAGAATAACTCCCTGGATCAACGACCCATCTCTAGTAACTATAACCTGTAATATTATTACCCTCCAGAAATACATCCAGGCCCTTCTTGAACTCTCTTAGTGAACTTACCATCACCACCTCCTCAGGCAGAGAGTTCCATAGTCTCACTGCTCTTACCGTAAAGAATCCTCTTCTATGTTTATGTACAAACCTTCTTTCCTCCAG
The DNA here is from genome assembly GCA_900303285.1 of Rhinella marina. NCBI lineage: Eukaryota > Metazoa > Chordata > Amphibia > Anura > Bufonidae > Rhinella > Rhinella marina. Next base: position 27,977 of record ONZH01029139.1, read on the forward strand.
ACGCAGAGGATGTCCCCTCGTCACAGTCACAGTCCTCGGGATAAATAGATGATGGGAGAGATCTCTGTACTGACCTCTGATATATTTATACATAGTTATTAGATCTCCCCTCAGTCGTCTTTTTTCTAAAGTGAAAAGTCCACCCATTCCAGTTATTACTTTAGTTGCCCTCCTCTGAACCCTCTCCAGCTCTGCTATGTCTGCCTTGTTCACAGGAGCCCAGAACTGTACACAGTACTCCATATGTGGTCTGACTAGTGATTTGTAAAGTGGCAGGACTATGTTCTCATCACGGGCATCTATGCCTCTTTTGATGCAACCCATTATCTTATTGGCCTTGGCAGCAGCTGTCTGACACTGGTTTCTGCAGCTTAGTTTGCTGTTCACTAAAATTCCTAGGTCCTTTTCCATGTCAGAGTTACCCAATGCTTTACCATTTAGTATTTACTGGTGACTTGCATTATTCCTTCCCATATGCATAACCTTACATTTGTCAGTGTTAAACCTCATCTGCCACTTTTCTGCCCAAGCCTCCAGTCTATCCAGATCCTGCTGTAGCAGTGCACTGTCCTCCTCTGTGTTAATTACTTTACACAGTTTAGTGTCATCTGCAAAAATTGATATTTTACTGTGCAAGCTTTCTACAAGATCATTAATAAATATATTGAAGAGAATAGGACCCAATACAGACCCCTGTGGTACCCCACTAGTGACAGTGACCCAATCTGAGTATGTACCGTTAATAACCACCCTCTGTTTTCTATCACTAAGCCAGTTACTTACCCACATACAGACATTTTCTCCCAGGCCAAGCATTCTCATTTTGTATACTAACCTTTTATGTGGTACCGTGTCAAACGCTTTGGAGAAGTCCAAATATACGACAGTTACAGTTTACCCACAACAGAAGTTAAACTTACCGGCCTATAGTTTCCAGGCTCTGTTTTTGGACCCTTTTTGAATATTGGCACCACATTTGCTATGCGCCAATCCTGTGGAACACTCCCCGTCAGTATAGAGTCCTTAAATATCAGAAATAAGGGTCTGTCGATTACATTACTTAATTCTCTTAGGATACGGGGGTGTATGCCATCCGGTCCTGGTGATTTGTCTATTTTAATATTTTTAAGACGTTGCTGCACCTCTTCCTGGGTCAGAGAGGACACTTTTAAAGGGGAATTTACTTTTATACTCTGCATTTCATCTGACATTTTATTTTCCTCAGTGAATACAGTGGAGAAAAAGTTATTTAGTAGCTTCGCTTTCTCCTCATCGCTCTCTGCTACTCCCCCGAGTAGCAGGGAAGGCAGGGAAGTGGTAGATGGGACTGCGTGTTGGAGGAGGCTGGGGAGGAGGTGATGTTATTTACATGGGACTGAATGTTAAGGAGACAATTTGCACTCACCCTGTCTCCTTAGGCTGTGGGGGGTCTCCAGCAGTTATTCGCATATATTAACTTACTCTAACAGAGCAAGAGGTTTTGATCTCTAACACAATTACAGGTAAAGCCGTCCTTCTCAGTCCTCAACACATTTTGCTTACTGAGGTCACTCCTGCTCTCAGCCAATCATATAACAGTCTTTCTGGTCTGCAGGTTACCATAGAAACCTGTGTACAGTGAGAAACCTGCTGAACTGTCTATAGTTCATGACTAAAGTAAAATCTACTGACCACTGTATTTAGAAAATGTCTTCTTTTAACTGTCCCTTTATGTTGAAAGCTAATCTTTGTAACTAGTGAGAAAACCCCTTTAACCCCTAGCCAATCGCAGCGATCGTAGCTGCAATAAACTAAAGTAATAAAAAAAAAAATGAACACTATAATATATATATAAATATATCCCCCCCCCCCCACCCCACTGTTTTCTCTGATGGCCGTTTGGGTGGGTGGGGGGGAGATATAGCGGGCGGGCGATGTGCGGGCGGCTGCGGCGCGAGTGCCGCCCGCAATGATTTCAGGATGGCGAGCGGTTATCAAGCAGAGTATCAGCATACAGCTGATACTCTGCTTGAAACTGCTGACATTGGTGCTGGCACCGATGTCAGCAGTTTAACCCCTTCCATGCCGCGGTCCGTAGGGACCGCTGTATGGAAGGGGTTAACAGGGAGGGAGCTCCCTCCCTCTCCCATCGGGCGCTGGCAGCGCCGATGGTGTGGCCAGATGAGAGGGAGGAAGCTCCCTCTCCCTTCCATCGGGACGCTGCTCTGCTGTGGCAGCGTCCCGATGGTTACCATGGCAACCAGACGCTTTCAGAAGCGTCTCGGTTGCCATGGTGAAAGCTAAGCCTCATCAGGCTCCTGCTAAAGGCAGGAGCCTGACAAGGCTTAGCAAGAGTGAAAATGCACTGCAGTACACTATATAGTGTACTGTAGTGTATTATAGAACAATCAGACCCACTGGATCTTCAAGAACCTAGTGGGTCTGAGTCTAAGAAAGTGTAAAAAAAAAAAAGTGTAAAAAAAAAGTGTTAAAAAAAATCCCTTTTTCCCCCCAAAACTCAAATTTGAAATTAGTAAAAAAAGATAAAAAATACCCCAAGCATGTTAGGTATCGCCACGTTCGTAACAACCTGCTCTACAAAAATATCACATGTCCCAACCCCTCAGGTGAACACCGTAAAAAAAGTAAAATAAAAACAGGTTCAAAAAAGCTATTTTTGTCACTTTACATCACAAAAAGTGTAATAGCAAGCGATCAAAAAGGCGTATGCCCCTCAAAATAGTACCAATCTAACCGTCACCTCTTCCCGCAAAAAATGAGCCCCTACCTGAGACAATTGCCCAAAAAATAAAAAAACTACAGCTCTCACAATGGAGACACTAAAGCATGGATTTTTTTTGTTTCAAAAATGAAATTATTGTGTAAAACTTAAATAAATTTAAAAAACTATACATGTTAGGTATCGCCACGTCCGTAACAACCTGCTCTACAAAAATATCACATTAGTTAACCCCTCAGGTGAACACAGTAAAAAAAATAAAATAAAAACAGGGTCAAAAAAGCCATTTTTTGTCACTTTACATCACAAAAAGTGTAATACCAAGCGATCAAAAAGGCATATACCCCTCAAAATAGTACCAATCTAACCGTCACCTCTTCCCGCAAAAAATGAGCCCCTACCTGAGACAATCGCCCAAAAAATAAAAAAACTACAGCTCTCACAATGGAGACACTAAAACATGATTTTTTTTGTTTCAAAAATGATATTATTGTGTAAAACTTAAATTAAAAAAAAAAACTATACATGTTAGGTATTGCCACGTTCGTAACAACCTGCTCTACAAAAATATCACATTAGTTAACCCCTCAGGTGAACACAGTAAAAAAAAAAAAAAAAACTGAGCCAGAACAGCCATTTTTGTTTACCTTGCCTAACAAAAAGTGTAATATAAAGTGATCAAAAATCATATGTTCCCCAAAATAGTATCAATAACACTGTCACCTTATCCCTTAGTTTCCAAAATATGGGCACTTTTTGGTTGTTTCTACTGTAGGGGTGCATCGGGGGGGCTTCAAATGGGACATGGTGTCTCAAAACCAGTCCAGCAAAATCCGCCCTCCAAAAACCATCTGGCGCACCTTTCCTTCTGCGCTTGGCCATGCGCCCATACAGTAGTTTACAATCACATGCAGGGTGTTTCTGTAAATCGCAGAATCAGGGTAATAATTTTTGAGTTTTTTTTGCTATTAACCCTTGATTTGTTACAGGAAAAAATGGATTAAAATGGAAAATCTGCAAAAAAAGTGAAATTTTGAAATGTCATCTCCATTTTCCTTTAATTCTTGTGGCATACATAAAGGGTTAACACAGTTTGTAAAATTAGTTTTGAAAACCTTGAGGGGTGTAGTTTCTAAAATGGGGTCATTTATGGTGGTTTCTATTATGTTAGCCCCACAAAGTGACTTCAGAACTGAACTGGTGCTTAAAAAAATGGTTTGGGAAAATTTCTAAAAAAATTTAAGAATTGATTCTAAAATTCTAAGCCTTCTAACATCCCCAAAAAATAAAATTACATCTACAAAATGATGGCAACATAAAGTAGACATATGGGACATGTAAAGTAATAACTATTTTGTGAGGGATCACTATCTGCCTTAATAGCAGAGAAATTCAAAGTTTGAAAATTACAAATTTTTCCAAATTTTCTGTAAATTTAGGATTTTTTTTATAAATAAAGGTGATTTTATATTGACTCAAATTTACCGCGGTCATGAAGTGCAATGTGTCACGAGAAAACAATCTTGGAATCAGTCAAATCGGTGAAAGAATCCCAAAGTTATGAATTGATAAAGTGACACATGGCAGATTTTAAAAATGTGGCTTCGGCATTAAGTGTAAAAGTAGCTTCGGCCTTAAGGGGTTAATCCTGTTTTCTCCAGCAGATCTGAGATGAGTGCAGCCATTCCTTCCCAGTGCCTTTTTCCTCTGATCTGTAGCAGTAGGATTTCACTTCTGAGCATCTACATAAAGGGCAGCACACAGTCATCTCAACTGAAAGCCTAGATCCTTAGTTCAGGAATAGAACAGACATTTATAGGACATTTCATCATGTTCCCAAATTCTTATGAAAATATATTCAGGACATACTGCATTGAACTAAATGTACCAATTTATTATATATTTTAGGAGTCGGACCATTTTATACTGACTCCACAACTCCGACTCCACAGCCCTGCACTCAGCTATCTTTGGCAGTCTGATAGAGTTGAGTGGAGCGACAGCATGCATGCGTGACTGCCACTCCATTCAAAAGGAGGAACCATTTCCAATGCCAAGTTCTGATTAGAGAGACCATCTAGTACAAGGACGATGGAGCATTTTATAGGATTCCTGAAATGTAAATTTCAGTCATCTTGTTAAGGTGCTCTTAGAAGCCTTCTTTCCTTTGTTCTTTCCACCATACTGAATATAAAATATTTTTTCCTGTTGGTTTCTGGGATTAGAGCAACATGGTGGAGGCACAATCTCCTGATCATAATAAAAGGGAGTAGCGACTTTAAGATTATCGGGAACAAATGTTCTTGCAAACATTAATTCCTGACAATTTGCTTATGTAAAGGTTCAGCAGATCACGCAATGAACGAGCGAAACAATAGCATAGTAATAGCAATCCCTCGTTCACATACTGTGTAGGTGATCGTTGCACGTAAATGCAGCGCTTCACTCCACACAGAACAAGTAGCGGACTGTTGGGAAACAACACTTCCATCCCAACAATCTGCTGCTCATCTGTGCTTGTAAATGACCTTTAGAATGAAAGGCAAGATCCATTTTTAAGATAATCCTGTTACCTAAGAAAGAAAGTTAAAGATAAATTTTTATGGGATCAGGAGAAATATAGGACCAGCATCAGCGAACGTTCTTGTCTTAAGGGCTCATGCTTCTTGTAGTGATGTCCACCTGAGGGAAGCCATGTTTCCTTGAAGTTATAAGACTTCTCTGTATAGACCATATTTTTCCAGTTTCTGTTGGCTTAAGGAATCTGCCAATTTATTTTCTGACCCCTTAAGATGCACTGCCATGGCTGACAGAACTAATTTCTGTCCAACAGTATATTTCTGAATTCTAGTGAAGGAAAGACACTGATGTGATGTCATGGAGAATCCTCAGGTGACATTGTTGCAGAAGAGTTTGAGCCTGCCTTGAAGTTTCTAATACTGCCCTTAATTGGCTCCAGTTTGCAGTTTGCGCATGACCTCCTTTAGGTTAGGGCTACACAGTAACATTGGTCGTGGCCAGAGTAATAAATGTGTTTTTTGTTTTTTTTTGTTTTTTTTAACCACTTAACCTGTAGAGGGCCCTCGTCGTACATGTACGGGGCAAATGTACAACACCAAGTTATTAAAAGGGAGTATGCCCCCCAAAATAGTACCAATCAAACCATCACCTCATCCCGCAAAAAATGAGCACCTACATAAAACAATCGGGCAAAAAATAAAAAAAACTATGGCTTTCAGAATATGGAGACACTAAAACATGATTTTTTTTGTTTCAAAATGCTTTTATTGTGTTAAAAGTGAAAAAATTAAAAAAAAGTAGACATATTAAGTATCTCAGTGTCCATAACAACTAGGTCTATTAAAATATCACATGACCAAACCCCTCAGTTGAACACCATAAAAATAATAATAAAAACGGTGTCAAAAAAGCCATTTTTGTCACCTTACATCACAAAAGGTGTAATACCAAGCGATCAAAAAGTCATATGCACCCTAAAATAGTACCAATCAAACCGTCAACTCATCCCGAAAAAAATGAGCCCTACATAAGACAGTTGCCCAAAAAAAAAAAAAAAACTATGGCTTTCAGAATATGGAGACACTAAAAAATATTTTTTTTAAAAAAATGCTTTATTATGTAAAACTGAAACAAAAAAGTAGTCATATTTGGTATTGTTGTGTCTGTAACAACCTGCTGTATAAAAATAGCACATGATCTAACCTGTCAGATGAACATTGTAAAAAATAAAAAAGGTGCCCAAACAGCTATTTTATTTTGTTACCCTGCCTCGCAAAAAGTGTAATATAGAGCAACCAAAAATCATATGTACCAACAAAACTGCCATCTTATTCCATAGTTTTCAAAATGGGGTCACTTTTTTGGGGAGTTTCTATTCTAGGGATGCATCAGGGGGTCTTCAAATGTGACATGACAACTAAAAATTATCCCAGTGAAATCTGCTCTCCAAAAACCACATGGCGCTCCTTTCCTTCTGCGCCCTGCCGTGTGCTCGTACAGCATTGTACGATCACAAATGGGGTGTTTCTGTAAACTACAGAAACAGGGTAATATTGAGTTTTGTTTGGCTGTAAACCCTTGCTTTGTTACTGGAAAAAATAGATTAAAATGAAAAATCTGCCAAAAAAGTGAAATTTCAGCTACATTTTCCTTTAATTCTTGTAGAACACCTAAAGGGTTAACAAAGTAAAAATTCGTTTTGATTACCTTGAGGGGTGTAGTTTCTAAAATGGGGCCATTTATGAGTAGTTCCTATTATGTAAGCCCAAGTGACAAAGTGACTTCAGACCTGAACTGGTCCTTAAAAAGTGGGTTTTGGAAATTTTAAAAAATTTCAAGATTTACTTCTAAACTTCTAAACCTTCTAATCTCCCAAAAAAATAACATGTAATTTTCAAAATGATCCAAACATAAAGTAGACATATGGAAAATGTAAAGTACCGTATTTTTCGCCATATAGGACGCACCGGCCCATAACACGCACCTAGGTTTTAGAGGAGGACAATGAGAAAAAAAATATTTTTCATTAAACCTCAGGTCAGATCACCAGTCAGACTCTCAATTTTAATCAGACCTCAGCTGACAGCCCCAATCAGACTCCCAATGTTAATAAGGCCCCAAGACCTCAGATCAGACCCCAATGTGAATGACCCCCAATCAGACCTTAGATAAGAGCCCCATGCCTCTCATCAGTCCCCATTGCCTCATATCAGCCCCATTGTCTATTTGCCCCCATTGCCTCTCATATTAGCCCCCAGCAGCCCCCATTGCCTCATATAAACACCCAGCAGCCCCCATTGCCTCATATCAGCCCCCCATATGCCCTCATTGCCTCATTTCAACCCCCAGCAGCACCTATTTCCTCTCATATTAGCCCCCAGCATCCCCTTTGTCTCTGGTCAGCCCCAGCACCTCAGATCAGCCCCCCAGCAGCCCCTTTGCCTTAGTTCAGCCCCCCTTACCTCAGGTTAGCCCCCATTGCCTCATATTTAATACAATAAAAAAGCCACTTACCTTTCCTGCTCCTGGACTCCGCCGCTCTTGTCCTCCAGCACGATCCTCTTCTTCCTGCTGTCGGCTGAGTTGTGACCCGGCACACACAGCGTGAGGTCACAGAGCGCCCTCACGCTGTGCGCAGTCCTGCACAGCTCAGCCGTCAGCCGAGGACCAGGAAGCGGTGAGTACAAAGTCTTCACCGCTTCCTGGTCCTCCAGTGCTAATGAGCGCTTCCAGAATGGAAGAATTCGCCCCTTAAGACGCAGGGCCACAAAAATACGGTCGTGTGAATGGGGCCTAACAGACAACTTTTTGATTGTTTTTAAATTACAATTCACTATCCTTATAGTGCATTGCATTGACATTGACCAGCAGGCTGCGCTAGAGATGCACAGCCTACCGGAAACTACTCAAGGCTGGCTTGAGGCCTATATTAGGCCCCAGCCAGACTTTACACACACACCAACACCCCGCGCTCGTATTTGCGTGGTGCCGCTGGAAAACAGAAGGAGTCCACTCTGTCACCGTTTTACATGCGGCGGACACCATTTACCGCAGAATATAAAGGGTTTAATAGCCCGGATCGGCACTCCTGCTACTCCAGGCTGTTAGAGCAGGAGCACATCCCTCATGTAAGAGCCAAGCCCACATACCCTGCTGCACGGGTGACCCATGAAGCACTAAGACTGGGCAGCTGTGAAAAAGTAGGAGTATGGGTGGTCACTAAGGGGTTAAACAGTCATTAAAATTATACAAACATTAAATAAAATGTGGCAATCACTTACATAAAAAGGGATGACCATATTTTTTTATTCCGCATCTGATCCACAACTTTTGCAGACTTCATGTAGACCCATTTATTTCAAGGGGGCCACAAAAAATGCGGACAGCACAGCATTTGCTATCCTTATGTCCAAGTGTCCGTCCTGCAAAAAGATAGAACATGTCCTATTCTTATCCGTTTTGTGGACAAGAATAGGCATTTTAGTGGGTTTTTGTTTTTTTCTCTTTTCCACATAAAGAAAAGGGCACTACAGAAACACAGTTTTACCCAAAAGCAATTAAGTGTCAATACAATGACAGTAAAGATAGCGAAAGTATTGATACTAAATACAAATACCAGTATCAAATATCAAATCTCGACATGTGGCACCCACCCCAACTTTCATATAGAGCCATAGAGAATCCCCTCAGTTGTGGGGTGTCATATCTGATAGGCTAAGGATACCAGAGTCCCCTTCAGGTGCTCCGTCAGTTAGCATTGAGTAAATTGAAAGGTTTCCATCAGGGACTGGATCTCCCCTGCTGTTAATACCTTTACAATGAAGAGCTTCCACTTCAGGAAGAATTTGGCTGTTAGAGCCTCCTTGTGCCGTATGGTAGTCAGACGATTAAGGCTTAGCAAATTATGTAACAGAGTGATTAAAGAAGCCTTGGTGGGAGTTGCGGGGGAGAGCCATTCCTTCAAGATACATCTCTTCGCAACCAACAGAATCACATGCAATAGTGGGGGTATCTTTCGACAGATCCCTGGGGGTTGTAAGTTATTTGTGGTTACAGATTGGAAGAATAATATTAAAGGGCCTTGTTCCAGTGTAACCCCCAGAGGGTTTCTAGTAACATAGTTTGTAAGGCCGAAAAAAGACATCTGTCCATCCAGTTCAGCCTGTTTTCCTACAAGTTGATCCAGAGGAAGGCAAAAAAAAACCCTGTGAGGTAGAAGCCAATTTTCCTCACTTTACGGGGAAAAAATTCCTTCCCGACTCCAATCAGGCAATCAGAATAACTCCCTGGATCAACGACCCAACTCTAGTAACTATAACCTGTAATACCCTCCAGAAATACATCCAGGCCCTTCTTGAACTCTTTTAGTGAACTTACCATCACCACCTCCTCAGGCAGAGAGTTCCATAGTCTCACTGCTCTTACCGTAAAGAATCCTCTTCTATGTTTATGTACAAACCTTCTTTCCTCCAGACGCAGAGGATGTCCCCTCGTCACAGTCACAGTCCTCGGGATAAATAGATGATGGGAGAGATCTCTGTACTGACCTCTGATATATTTATACATAGTTATTAGATCTCCCCTCAGTCGTCTTTTTTTCTAAAGTGAATAACCCTAATTTTGATAATCTTTCTGGGTACTGTAGTCCACCCATTCCAGTTATTACTTTAGTTGCCCTCCTCTGAACCCTCTCCAGCTCTGCTATGTCTGCCTTGTTCACAGGAGCCCAGAACTGTACACAATACTCCATGTGTGGTCTGACTAGTGATTTGTAAAGTGGTAGGACTATGTTCTCATCACGGGCATCTATGCCCCTTTTGATGCAACCCATTATCTTATTGGCCTTGGCAGCAGCTGTCTGGCACTGGCTTCTACAGCTTAGTTTGCTGTTCACTAAAATTCCTAAGTCCTTTTACATGTCAGAGTTACCCAGTGCTTTACCATTTAGTATTTACTGGTGACTTTATTCCTTCCCATATGCATAACCTTACATTTGTCAGTGTTAAACCTCATCTGCCACTTTTCTTTTTTTTTTTGTCATAAATCTTTTTTATTGAAAGTTAGAAGTGGCATGGGTACAGAAAGGAAAAGGTACACAGGTTACGGGTAAGCGCACATCCAGTAATCAAGTGAAAATACACGATGAGTAGACATAATAAAAGTCCATTGAAACATTGAGTGAAAAGTATATCGTATAACTTGTATTCAACAGCATGCACAGAGATGTCCGCTAGAAGGAGGGAGTACGGTGAGGGAGAGGGAAGGGGAATAGTGGGGGGGAGGGGGGGGGAGGAAAGGAAAGGAGAGGGGGGGGGGGGCATGGGGATGAGAAAACAGAGAAGTAAGGGGCGGGTAGAGTTAAACATTAACTCTCACACAAATTCTTAATAACGTACTTGACATGGCATTGAGGATAGTATGACATATTAGCATCGTAAAAGTCTAGTTACAGACTCACCAGAATGCAACTCTAACAATTTCTAATTTCAAGACCTAAGAAGTAAAGTCATATACAATGCACCTTGGTTAAGTTGTCAGAGGTGACGTGCCCCCAGACCGGTTTTCTTTACCTTGCCTATATTTAAGCCATGGTGACCACATTTTGGTGAAATCAGAGTGTGCCCTATTAGCCCAACCTGCCAGCTCTTCGAGCCTACAAATCTGATCGACTCTGTCAAGCCATAACTCGATGGACGGGGGAGTAGTGCTTAACCAATAGAGGGGAATGAGCAATTTGGCAGTCTGGATGAGGTGTGTGGCCAAGTTTCGCTTTGACGGGGACCAGCGGTCAGTAGGTAGCCATAGTAGAACAGATTCAGGAGTATAGGACTCACTACATTTACATACATGGTTAATAATTTGGGTGACTCCCTCCCAGAACGACGTGATGGAGGTGCAGAACCAAAAAATGTGTCCCATCGTCCCTTTCTCTTTTTTACACCTCCAGCATGTATCATCATCCACTACTCCCATTTTCCGAAGGGCTACAGGCGTCTTGTACCACCGTGTCATGATTTTATAATCTGCCACTTTTCTGACCAAGCCTCCAGTCTATCCAGATCCTGCTGTAGCAGTGCACTGTCCTCCTCTGTGTTAATTACTTTACACAGTAATAAATAAGGGTCTGTCAATGAAATTACTTAATTCTCTTAGGATACGGGGGTCTATTTGCACTAGAAGTAATGAATGAATTGCTATTTGTCTTCAGTAAGGGAACAGAGGGGAGGTAACAAGTTGGGGGGGTGTACCTGCACAGTCTGAACATGACAGCACTGATTAGCTAGAGTGAGTCTTTGCAGGGACACACCCCCAGCTTGCTACCTCCCCTCTGTTCCTTTACTGAAGACAAATAGCAATTCATTCATAACTTCTAGTGCAAATAATAAAGGAATGGCACAACATAGAGCCATAAGAATAGATGCTCCAGAATTGTTAGTACGTGGGGAATGCATGGAGCTATTAAAACAGGCATGTCAGGAGTGGTGAAAGGTCCTCTTTAAGCTCCTGGATGTCTTTGTGTTTTAATAATAACCTCAAGAACGACATCATTTTTATCAAGTGACACCGTCCCAGAAAAGAAAGGGGAAGACTGCGCAATGTACATAGAGAGCTGTTGTTTGATCCTCTGAAAAATCGGAGGGTAGTTTAGGGAACAGATACTAGTCAGAGTTTTCCCTATCTTTATACCTAAATATGTGATATGGGATTTAGCAGGTTTCAAACCTGTGCCCAGAGTTTCCCAAAAAACGGGGCATATCTGCTTCCCTAGTTCTAAAATTTCACTTTTTCCAGTGATAATGTAGTACTCTGAGGGAAGTTAGAGATGAACTACAAAGTCCTCTAAAGATCTCTTCGAGGGTCACTGAAAAACAATAGGGCATCGTCTGCAAATAAGGTGACCTTAACTTCCGTCCACCTTTATTCCCTTATATAGAGACAAGGTCTTTAGATAGCGGGCTAAGGGCTCTATAGCTATGTTAAATAATAGGGGTGAAAGGGGGCACCCCTGTCGGGTGCCTTTGGTTAATGAGAAAGGGGTCGATATAAAACCCGGCATGTGAATTCGAGCCATCAGGTAAGTATATAATGCTGTCAGGAATGATCTAAAAGTTCCCACAATTCCCATCCTGTCTATCACTTTCCCCATGCAGGGCCATTTTACATTGTCAAATGACTTTTCGGCATCCAGGGCCACTATTGTGGGGTATTCTCCCAGTTTAGGGACTAGATGGGTTCTGTCCAGGACCGCAAGTACCTTTCTTAGATTAGTGACAGCTGCTCACTTTTTAATTAACCCCACCTGGGCTATTAAAGTGGGAAGGAACAGTGCTTAGCCTATCCTCCCTTATTGTAGAGATCATCTTTACATCTTGCTCTATCAGAGAGGTGGGCCTATAAGACTGGGGATCAAGTACATCTTCGCCCGGCTTAGGGAGCAATTTGATGTAAGCTATTTTTGAGGCATCTGGTATTTTCCCAGTGTTCAAAACAGCATTAAAATATTCGCCCAGTGGGGGGTGGAGCCTGACTGCCACGCATGAAGGAGGCTTAAGTGAGAGCTCTCTCTTCACCACCCCGTGCTCACGATTCCACGCCAGTCCAAAGCTACTCAAAATGGTCAAAATAGGGAGAGACAAACCCAGAGACACCCGGGCACACCAAGAAGGAAGAAAAAACAGCTGGAGATGGACAAATTTTGGAGGAATAAACTCGCGCTGTCTCGCATGGCGCCGCCGGATGCGCAGCATGATTCTGATGAAGGTGAGGGCGCGGAATGCAGGGAACCGGTTACCCACGGAGGGCTTGGTGATGATTCTCCCCTAACTTAAGCATTCTTTCAAGAAACTCTCACCTTTTCCCTGGCTCCCATTATGAAAGAACTAGGGGACATTAAATCTGAAGTACGTTCAGTGGGTCATCGGGTAGAGACTCTAGAAAACAACCAGTCCCTGCTCACAGCCCATAACCAGGCAGTGGTGAAAACGCTGGAAGCCCATGGTGATTCCCTGAACCAAGCTTACCTGCTTCTTGAGGATCAGGAGAACCTTAGCAGACGCAGGAACATCAGGTTTAAAGGCATTCCTGAGGCCATAATGCATAACGCCCTGCCTGAAACGGCTAATAAGATATTTGCTACTCTGCTGGGATACGCCAGAGCTCAGGCTATCACTATAGAAAGGATTCACAGATCCCTCAGACCGGCGCCTAAACCAGATGAGCCGCCGAGAGACGTCATCTGCGGCCTGCTGAGCTATCGTGACACCGCCGCCATCTTGCAGGCAGCCAGAGAGCATAAGGAGCTAAAGTATGATTCAGCTGTAATCCACTTCTATCAGGATTTAGCCCCTTCAACCCTTGCCAGACGAAGAGCCCTCAAACCCTTAACAGACCACTTGAGAAATAATAACATTATGTATAAGTGGAAGTGGCTGTTCCCGTTTGGCCTTACCTTCAGCAAAGGAGGCAAACGTCTCACAATTCGGTCTCCTAAAGATCTTGCTGATGTTTGGCCTGTGCTTGACATTCCACCGATAGCCGTGGACTTTTGGCTGCCACTCCTGTAGCCAAACTACCACCTCTACCATGTTAGGAGCCATGGTCGAAGGTAGCCAAGCAAAAGTCTCCCAAGAGCAGAAAGCCTCAAGAGTGAGGCCCTCATGTTTCTCACGAAGATTGATTCTTCGCAAGTCTTCCCCATTGGACTGATGGACTGCATTAGGATCCTCTCCGGACCCACAAAGAAGACCTGCCAGTGGGTCCCCTGTTGGTGAGATGGAACTTATCGACTACTTGCGGTCAACTTTTGTTATTTTCTTCTACTAGCTTTGGACTTCATTTATAGTAGTGTTCGTTCACCTACATATCAGATTTATCTTTACAGTTTCTTATTGTTTACAACTCACTACACTAGATAAGCAGAGTGAGCACGGGGAGGTACCTGTATGTCAGGATGATTTTTTCACATACCGCTACCCCCCCCATACTTATGAGCTTCATAATAGGGCTTCACTTCTTAATAGTTGCATATGCTCAATGGTCAGCTCTACCCAGGGCTTTCTTCGTTAACTTGTATTTATTGTAGGAAAACAGGCTGAACTGGATGGACAGATGTCTTTTTTCGGCCTTACAAACTATGTTACTATGTTATTGTTTTCCCCTTCATTGAAGTTTTTCCCCTTCCTTACTCCAGGGTCTCTATAGGCTATACTATTGCCAAGTGTATAATTGCTGATCATATAACACTATGCACTTACTATGGCTAAGATACAAACAACTACATTTAATGTAAGGGGACTTAACACTCCCCAAAAAAGGTCACAAGTTTTCACCCTCCTGAAAAAACTAGGGGCGGGAATTGTCTTCTTGCAGGAGACTCATTTTAAGGAGGGTAGGGTTCCTCTCTTGCCTAAGTCCTGCTTCTCACATTGGTTCCACAGCACATATGTCTCAGCTTCGAGGGGAGTCAACATTGCAATAGCCAAGTCCATTCCATTTGATCCAACTGTTGTGCAGGCTGACCCCAACGGTCGTTATCTATTTGTGAAGGGGAAATTGAGTAAGAGAGATGTGACCCTAGCCAACCTATATGCCCCCAACACCCATCAGCCCAGATGGCTCAAAGCTACGCTGAAAAAACTTAAAGGGAACCTGTCATCTCCAAAACACCCCCTGAACTAGAGTAAGTGTTGTATAGTGTAAATAACGCTGAATCCGAATATGTAAGTTTTATTTTCATACTCCCTTCCATTCCGTCGCTGTGCTCCCACAAACCAACAGTAAAATGCATTGAGAGGACTCTTCTTTGAGTAACATAGTTACATAGTTTGTAAGGCCGAAAAAAGACATCTGTCCATCCAGTTCGGCCTGTTTTCCTACAAGTTGATCCAGAGGAAGGCAAAAACAACGCCTGTGAGGTAGAAGCCAATTTTCCTCACTTTAGGGGGAAAAATTCCTTCCCGACTCCAATCAGGCAATCAGAATAACTCCCTGGATCAACGACCCCTCTCTAGTAACTATAACCTGTAATAGTAAAATATCAATTTTTGCAGATGACACTAAACTGTGTAAAGTAATTAACACAGAGGAGGACAGTGCACTGCTACAGCAGGATCTGGATAGACTGGAGGCTTGAGCAGAAAAGTTGCAGATGAGGTTTAACACTGACAAATGTAAGGTTATGCATATGGGAAGGAATAATGCAAGTCACCAGTACATACTAAATGGTAAAGCATTGGGTAACTCTGACATGGAAAAGGACCTATGAATTTTAGTGAACAGCAAACTAAGCTGCAGAAACCAGTGTCAGACAGCTGCTGCCAAGGCCAATAAGATAATGGGTTGCATCAAAAGAGGCATAGATGCCCAGAAAGATTATCAAAATTAGGGTTATTCACTTTAGAAAAAAGACGACTGAGGGGAGATCTAATAACTATGTATAAATATATCAGAGGTCAGTACAGAGATCTCTCCCATCATCTATTTATCCCCAGGACTGTGACTGTGACGAGGGGACATCCTCTGCGTCTGGAGGAAAGAAGGTTTGTACATAAACATAGAAGAGGATTCTTTACGGTAAGAGCAGTGAGACTATGGAACTCTCTGCCTGAGGAGGTGGTGATGGTAAGTTCACTAAGAGAGTTCAAGAAGGGCCTGGATGTATTTCTGGAGGGTAATAATATTACAGGTTATAGTTACTAGAGATGGGTCGTTGATCCAGGGAGTTATTCTGATTGCCTGACTGGAGTCGGGAAGGAATTTTTCCCCCTAAAGTGAGGAAAATTGGCTTCTACCTCACAGGGTTTTTTTTGCCTTCCCCTGGATCAACTTGTAGGAAAACAGGCTGAACTGGATGGACAGATGTCTTTTTTTGGCCTTACAAACTATGTTACTATGTTACCCTCCAGAAATACATCCAGGCCCTTCTTGAACTCTTTTAGTGAACTTACCATTACCACCTCCTCCCTCAGGCAGAGAGTTCCATAGTCTCACTGCTCTTACCGTAAAGAATCCTCTTCTATGTTTATGTCACAGTCCTCGGGATAAATAGATGATGGGAGAGATCTCTGTACTGACCCGAGTACTGAGTCCTCTCCGTTATATAAGTGAGCACTGGAGTCCAGTGAGTGCATTTTACTGCAGGTTTGTGGGAGCACAGCGTCGGAATGGAAGTGAGTATGAAGATAAAACTTACATATTCGTATTCAGCATCACTTACACTATACACCGCTTATTCTAGTTCAGGGGGTGTTTTGGAGATGACAGGTTCCCTTTAAGGTCTTTTCTGAGGGTATTTAGATTGTAGTTGGCGACTTAAATATTACATTAGATCCCTCACTGGATTCTTCATCGGGTTCCTCTGCACTGTCCCGTAAAGCTTTAAGTGACATACATAATTCTCTTAGAGAATTACACTTAACTGATACCTGGCGGTGAACAAAGATTTCACATTCTTTTCTTCAGTGCACCACTCTTACCAGAGGTTAGACTACATTTTTATGTTAGACTATAGCTTACCAATGTTGAAGGAAACACAAATAGGCCTTATAACAGTGTCCGACCATGCCCCTATGTCCACCTCATTTATCTTAACAGACCTACCTGCTAAAGAATGGAGATGGCGTCTCAATGAGACACTGCTGGACGCGGAGGCCAATGTCAACTCCATGGCTGATAAGCTAGGTCTATACTTTAAAGAAAACCTACCAATTGATACTTCCCCCACTGTGGTATGGGAGGCGCATAAAGCGCTTATTAGAGGGGAACTCATTGCACTAGGCACTAAAATCAAATGGTATCGTCAGAAGAAACTAAATTCCCTACTAACCCAAATTTCAACAATTGAGACAATGCAGAAAAGGTCAGTATCTGCCTCAGCCCAAGCTGAGCTGTCTGAGCTAAGACAACAGTTTAAAGATCTCCTAAACATAAAATGTGCCAGGGTCTACCAATATGCCAAATTCAGGCATTATGCCCATGGAAATAAGGACAATAAGCTAATGTCCCAACTCCTAAAGAAACAACACGACATGTTTTTCATCAAATCTGTCAAAAATAAGTCTGGCCAGTTAGTCTCTTCAACACTAGACATAGCCGCAGCCTTTTGCAATTTTTATCATGGGTTATTTAATATTCACTCGCCCACTTCCTCATCAGCACCACCCCTGGAGACTCACATTAATGACTTTCTGGAGTCCCTTCATTCACCATAGCTTGCAAGGACCTTCAATGATGTCATGACCATGTGATCAGTCACATGGTTTAGGAGGAGACAGGCTGTTTGTGTGATCCTAACCATGTGACTGATCACATGGTCATGACATCATTGAAGGTCCTTGCAAGCTATGGTGAATGGAGTTTCTTCTCTGCCTGGGCCTGTCAATCAACAGAGCCTCTAGGAGCAGGGGTAACGCCCCTTGCACCTAGAGGCTTTATTAGCATAAAATAAAAGTTCATTTTATATAAAAATGGGGGCACCAGTAAATAAAACAGATATATATTTGGAATCAGGTGACATTAGCACATCTCTAATGTCAGCCTGATTCATACCGAAAAAACTGGTGACAGAAACCCTTTAAGGAATCTCTCAAATTACTTACCACTAAATGCTCCAGCTTATCATCAGATACTTGGTGGGAAAAACTGCTGTTAGGCAGCTCTATTCCGCAGCATTGTCTTTCTTTATTTTACAGGTATGGCCTTTCCCTCCACTGTGCAGGGATGCCAGCATACATTAGAGGCTGGGAAAAGGATATAGGTAGGTCCTTTACGGATGCAGAAATCACACAAATACATTTAAGATGGACTAGAGGGACGGCCATACTGGACTTAGTATTAACCAATAGACCTGACAGAACAACAGGTGTGCAGGTTGGGGGACACCTGGGAAACAGTGACCATAACATAATAACCTTCCAATTGTCATTCAAAAGAGCGTTTCTTCAGGGAGGAACAAAAATACCAAACTTCAAAAAAGCTAAATTTAGCCAACTAAGAGAGGCCATAGGCCTAACTAACTGGGACAAAGTCCTCAAAAATAAAAATACAGCCACAAAATGGGATATTTTTAAAAGCATCCTAATATCTAATTGTGAGAGGTACATACCATATAGGAATAAAATAATAAGAAACAAGAAAAAACCAATGTGGATAAATAGAACTGTAAAGAAAGCAATAAATGACAAAAAGAAAGCATTTAAATCACTAAAACAGGAGGGGAGTGAGGAAACATTGAAAAACTATAAGGAAAAAAATAGAATATGTAAAAGACACATAAAAACAGCCAAACTAGAGACCGAGAGATTAATCGCCAAAGAGAGTAAAACTAACCCTAAAATGTTCTTCAATTATATAAATACTAAAAAGTATAAACCTGAAAGTGTCGGCCCCTTACAGAGTAATGAGGGGGGAGTAGCAGAGAGCGATGAGGAGAAAGCGAAGCTACTAAATAACTTTTTCTCCACTGTATTCACTGAGGAAAATAAAATGTCAGATGAAATGCAGAGTATAAAAGTAAATTCCCCTTTAAAAGTGTCCTCTCTGACCCAGGAAGAGGTGCAGCAACCTCTTAAAAATATTAAAATAGACAAATCACCAGGACCGGATGGCATACACCCCCGTATCCTAAGAGAATTAAGTAATGTAATCGACAGACCCTTATTTCTGATATTTAAGGACTCTATACTGACGGGGAGTGTTCCACAGGATTGGCACATAGCAAATGTGGTGCCAATATTCAAAAAGGGTCCAAAAACAGAGCCTGGAAACTATAGGCCGGTAAGTTTAACTTCTGTTGTGGGTAAACTGTTTGAAGGTTTTCTGAGAGATGCTATCTTGGAGTACCTCAATGAAAATAAGCAAATAACTCCATATCAGCATGGCTTCATGAGGGATCGGTCATGTCAAACCAATTTAATCAGTTTCTATGAGGAGGTAAGTTCTAGACTTGACCGCGGCGACTCAATGGATGTCGTATATTTGGACTTCTCCAAAGCGTTTGACACGGTACCACATAAAAGGTTAGTATACAAAATGAGAATGCTTGGCCTGGGAGAAAATGTCTGTATGTGGGTAAGTAACTGGCTTAGTGATAGAAAACAGAGGGTGGTTATTAACGGTACATACTCAGATTGGGTCACTGTCACTAGTAGGGTACCACAGGGGTCTGTATTGGGTCCTATTCTCTTCAATATATTTATTAATGATCTTGTAGAAAGCTTGCACAGTAAAATATCAATTTTTGCAGATGACACTAAACTGTGTAAAGTAATTAACACAGAGGAGGACAGTGCACTGCTACAGCAGGATCTGGATAGACTGGAGGCTTGGGCAGAAAAGTGGCAGATGAGGTTTAACACTGACAAATGTAAGGTTATGCATATGGGAAGGAATAATGCAAGTCACCAGTACATACTAAATGGTAAAGCATTGGGTAACTCTGACATGGAAAAGGACCTAGGAATTTTAGTGAACAGCAAACTAAGCTGCAGAAACCAGTGTCAGACAGCTGCTGCCAAGGCCAATAAGATAATGGGTTGCATCAAAAGAGGCATAGATGCCCGTGATGAGAACATAGTCCTGCCACTTTACAAATCACTAGTCAGACCACATACTGTGTACAGTTCTGGGCTCCTGTGAACAAGGCAGACATAGCAGAGCTGGAGAGGGTTCAG
Organism: Rhinella marina; assembly: GCA_900303285.1. Taxonomy (NCBI): domain Eukaryota; kingdom Metazoa; phylum Chordata; class Amphibia; order Anura; family Bufonidae; genus Rhinella; species Rhinella marina. The sequence continues at coordinate 47,885 of ONZH01029139.1, forward strand.
AGGAGGGCAACTAAAGTAATAACTGGAATGGGTGGACTACAGTACCCAGAAAGATTATCAAAATTAGGGTTATTCACTTTAGAAAAAAGACGACTGAGGGGAGATCTAATAACTATGTATAAATATATCAGAGGTCAGTACAGAGATCTCTCCCATCATCTATTTATCCCCAGGACTGTGACTGTGACGAGGGGACATCCTCTGCGTCTGGAGGAAAGAAGGTTTGTACACAAACATAGAAGAGGATTCTTTACGATAAGAGCAGTGAGACTATGGAACTCTCTGCCTGAGGAGGTGGTGATGGTAAGTTCACTAAGAGAGTTCAAGAAGGGCCTGGATGTATTTCTGGAGGGTAATAATATTACAGGTTATAGTTACTAGAGATGGGTCGTTGATCCAGGGAGTTATTCTGATTGCCTGACTGGAGTCGGGAAGGAATTTTTCCCCCTAAAGTGAGGAAAATTGGCTTCTACCTCACAGGGGTTTTTTTTGCCTTCCCCTGGATCAACTTGTAGGAAAACAGGCTGAACTGGATGGACAGATGTCTTTTTTCGGCCTTACAAACTATGTAAGATCACATGGTTTTTCGAAATGTGTGCGTGTACAGAAACACTCATACAAAACCATGACACGATGGTATAAGGACCCACAAAAATGTTATAAATGGGCCTGAGCACGTCTGTCTGCTGGCGCTGTAAGATGGACAAGGGATCCCTATACCACATTCTATGGGCCTGTACAAGCATTCAGCCTTTCTGGCGAAAAGTGGAGAAGGCCATAAAGGATATTTGTAAAATATCGCTTACACTCCAACCTGAGTCAGTCTTATTGTGGCTCCCCTCCCAAACTTGGAAGCCGTATAGATATAATTTGCCTACCATGCTGGTGCAGGCTGCTAGGTTAATGATGCCACTGAAGTGGCTTGACACAAACCCACCTACATTGGAAATGTGGAAAAATAAGGTAGACCAGATTTGCTTGATGGAGGGGTTGGGAAGTTAGGAAACACGCAAAATTCCTCTCATTGTGGAGCCCATGGAGGGAGGCTAGGAAGGATATCTGAGCACTGGTGGTTGGACCATTTAGTCTCTTGTGGGAAAGCCATTAGAAGTACTCAAAATACATATCCACTCTCTACACAATGTTTATTTCTACAGATATGACATTGGATTTGATACTTTGCACTTATAATCCCTGGAAATTGTTTAATTGTGGTTTACTTGATTTTCCGTTATGGTTTTCACCTATGTCCCTCTAAACCACTCCCCCCTCCCTCCCTCCTCCTCCTTCCTCCTCTTCTTCCCAATCCTCTTACATCCTGATTCTCCATTCCCTCCCCTCTTATGCTTTTCCCTTCTGGTATGCATATACAGTACAGACCAAAAGTTTGGACACACCTTCTCATTCAAAGAGTTTTCTGTATTTTCATGACTATGACAATTGTAGATTCACACTGAAGGCATCAAAACTATGAATTAACATATGTGGAATTATATACTTAACAAAAAAGTGTGAAACAACTGAAAATATGTCTTATATTCTAGGTTCTTCAAAGTAACCACTTTTTGCTTTGATTACTGCTTTGCACACTCTTGGCATTCTCTTGATGAGCTTCAAGAGGTAGTCACCTGAAATGGTATTCCAACAGTCTTGAAGGAGTTCCCAGAGATGCTTAGCCCTTGTTGGCCCTTTTGCCTTCACTCTGCGGTCCAGCTCACCCCAAACCATCTCGATTGGGTTCAGGTCTGGTGACTGTGGAGGCGAGGTCATCTGATGTAGCATCCCATCACTTTCCTTCTTGGTCAAATAGCCCTTACACAGCCTGAAGGTGTGTTTGGGGTCATTGTCCTGTTGATAAATAAATGTTGGTCCAACTAAACGCAAACCGGATGGAATAGCATGCCGCTGCAAGATGCTGTGGTAGCCATGCTGGTTCAGTACGCCTTCAATTTTGAATAAATCCCCAACAGTGTCACCAGCAAAGCACCCCCACACCATCACACCTTCTCCTCCATGCTTCACGGTGGGTACCAGGCATGTAGAGTCCATCAGTTCACCTTTTCAGCCTCGCACAAAGACACGGTGGTTGGAACCAAAGATCTCAAATTTGGACTCATCAGACCAAAGCACAGATTTCCACTGGTCTAATGTCCATTCCTTGTGTTCTTTAGCCCAAACAAGTCTCTTCTGCTTGTTGCCTGTCCTTAGCAGTGGTTTCCTAGCAGCTATTTTACCATGAAGGCCTGCTGCACACAGTCTCCCCTTAACAGTTGTTGTAGAGATGTGTCTGCTTCTAGAACTCTGTGTGGCATTGACCTGGTCTCTAATCTGAGCTGCTGTTAATCTGCGATTTCTGAGGCTGGTGACTCGGATGAACTTATCCTCCGCAGCAGAGGTGACTCTTGGTCTCCCTTTCCTGGGGCGGTCCTCATGTGAGCTAGTTTCTTTGTAGCGCTTGATGGTTTTTGCTACTGCACTTGGGGACACTTTCAAAGTTTTCCTAATTTTTCGGACTGACTGACCTTCATTTCTTAAAGTAATGATGGCCACTCATTTTTCTTAGCTGCTTTTTTCTTGCCATAATACAAATTCTAACAGTCTATTCAGTAGGACTATCAGCTGTGTATCCACCTGACTTCTGCCCAACACAACTCATCTTCCCAACCCTATTTATAAGGCAAGAAATCTCACTGACAGGGCACACCTGTGAAGTGAAAACCATTTCAGGTGACTACCTCTTGAAGCTCATCAAGAGAATGCCAAGAGTGTGCAAAGCAGTAATCAAAGCAAAAGGTGGCTACTTTGAAGAACCTAGAATATAAGACATATTTTCAGTTGTTTCACACTTTTTTGTTAAGTATATAATTCCACATATGTTAATTCATAGTTTTGATGCCTTCAGTGTGAATCTACAATTTTCATAGTCATGAAAATACAGAAAACTCTTTGAATGAGAAGGTGTGTCCAAACTTTTGGTCTGTACTGTATGTCTGTTCTTGGATAAGCTACTACTAGTGCTTTACTGCCATTATTCAATTAACATTTGATGTTTACGCAGCACTGTATCTATGTTATAAGTATATGTATTGTCACATGCTTCATTTATACCTTAAATAAAAAGAGTTTTGAGGGAAAAAAAAATATTCTCCCAGTGTTGGTGTGATGGAGTCTACCAGAATCTTGTAGAATTCCCCAGAGTAGCCATCAAGGCCAGGGGCCTTTTGAGTTGTGTAGATTGTTTTAATTTCCGCTTCGGTAATTGGTTTATTCAGCTCCAGTAAATCTTCCTGAGAGACTGATGGCAAGGGTATTTCATTGTGAAGAGTTGTGCCACCCTGCCAGGACGTGTTAGTCAGATGTCAGGATACTCTCAGTTGACCAAAGTGTTGGATATGTGTAGGGGGCACCTGCCCTTGGCTTGTCTCGCTAGACGTTTTCCTGACTTATTGGCAAAGCGGAGCAGTTTCTCCTCCATGGATGACCGATGGAAACGCTCTTTCCTTTCCAACCAAAGATCGAAAATATGCTTGGCTGCCACCTATCTATCCTTTTACTCTGGTGTAACTTTGAATCCAGGGGAAAAAAGCAGACTGGTTTAAGTGTTGCATTTATAAAAGCAGAGACACAACGCGAGTTTGAGCGTTCACATGATTGATTTTTAAGTGCGTGTTTGAATTAAGTATTTAATTCACTTTAGATTACGTGACTTCAGATTCGGGGACTGCAGTAAGTCTGTTTCATATCACTATATTTTATTTTTTTCTCTTTTATTGTGTAATCCCTATTAGTATGTCTTCCATTATTGACACAGCAGTCCAGTGCAGATCTTGCCTGATGTATGCAGTCCTGGAACAGCCATTTAAGGGTGCATATATTTGTTCAAAATGTGAGCAAATTGCCCGTTTGGAATCGCACATCGTGTATCTAACCGGGCGGATTTCAACACTGGGAAGCGCTGACAATTTGGAAAAGAGTTTGCTGCTCACTGAGCAAGCACTCTATGGGGCAGAGGCGTTGCTAGGGTCTCAAAAGATCCGGGGCCCAAGCCCCAATGAATATGGCCCTCAGTCGCCCCCCCCCCCCCCCCCCCCCCGGCATACAATCCCCCACAGTCACACCCCCCGGCATAAAAACCCCCACAGTCACCCCCCCCCAGCCGGGGCCGGTTTTAGACAAAATGTGGCTCTGGGCAAAATCAAAAGTGGGGCCAAAAATTTTGTAATAATGCGCTAACAACACAGTTACTGTATTTTTCGCTTTATAAGACGCACCACAGATTTTAGAGTAGCAAAATAAGAAAAAATATTTTTCATCAGACCTCAGATCACCTTTTCCGACCCCATCAGACCTCAGATCAGCCCACTCAGCCCCCATCAGACCTCAGATCAGCCCACTCAGCCCCCATCAGACCTCAGATCAGCCCACTCAGACCCCATCAGACCTCAAATCAGCCCACTCAGCCCCCATCAGACCTTAAATCAGCCCACTCAGCCCCCATCAGACCTCAGATCAGCCCACTCAGCCCCCATCAGACCTTAAATCATCCCACTAAGCCCCCATCAGACCTTAAATCAGCCCACTCAGCCCCCATCAGACCTTAAATCAGCCCACTCAGCCCCCATCAGACCTTAAATCAGCCCCCATCAGACCTCAGATCAGCCCACTCAGCCCCCATCAGACCTCAGATCAGCCCACTCAGCCCCCATCAGACCTTAAATCAGCCCACTCAGCCCCCATCAGACCTTAAATCAGCCCCCATCAGACCTCAGATCAGCCCACTCAGCCCCCATCAGACCTCAGATCAGCCCACTCAGCCCCCATCAGACCTTAAATCAGCCCACTCAGCCCCCATCAGACCTCAAATCAGCCCACTCAGCCCCCATCAGCCCCATATGAGCCCACTCAACCCCCATATGCAGCGTCAGGTCATCGTGCGCATACTACGTCCTGACGCGGGATTTCTCTTCAGGCGCGCTTTCCACCAGCGAAGATTAGTGAAAGCACCCTGTTCTGTAAATAAGCCTCAGCCTGTACCAGGCTTCCAGGTTCATTGTTAGTATATCCCAGTTCAGGCCACTAGGTGGCAGCAGTAGTGAACTGTGATATAATGATTTCAATACAGACTAATGGAGCAATTTACATCTGATGATTGTAAGTTGTGGTCCACTTAGGGGACTTAAAAAGTAAAAAAAATAAAAAAAAAGTTTTGAAAATATTTAAAAAAACGTAAAATCACCCCATTCTCCACACAAAAAAAGAACATAATGGCATTATAGGCATGCAAAAACACCCATACTTTTAAAATATTGAAAAAAAGTTCGCCTATATGGTGTAATAGAACACTTTATCTCCCAAGAAAATTGAATAAAAAGTAATAAACACACCCCAAAATGACAGGCTATGTACTTAAGCTTTATTTTCAAAATTTCCTGTGGGGATTTGAACTCACAACCTACTACATTACAGGCAAGTACCTTAACCACTGGGCTATTGAGCTCAGTGTTAAGTCAATGGTGAAAAACCTCATAGAGGTTTCTCTGATATTGAAAAACCTCCTAAGAGGTTCTCTTGCATTATACAAGAGAACTTCTATGAGGTTTTTCATCATTGGCTTAATACTGAGCTCCATAGCCCAGTGGTTAAGGTACTTGCCTGTAATGTAGAAGGTTGTGAGTTCAAATGCAGCTGTCTCCACCAGTCCCGAGGTTCGGGTCAGTGGTAGATTGATTCGGGGCCAGGGCCCCGGATATAAAGCCCTAGCGACGCCCCTGCTATGGGGTAGATGTGGGGGAGGGTGGTAGTGAGGAGGCTCAAGAAAGTGAGGTAGCTAGCTGGGTAACAGAAAGTGGGGTAGAGGGAAAAGTGCCAGGGAGGCTAGCTCTGATCTGACACACTCCAAAAAGTTTGCAAGTTTGGCAGGTGAGGGGGATGCCACTTCAGGGAGAGCACTGCTGCAGCCGGACACTTCCTCTGCCAGTCAGGGGAATGTTAGCTCCAGTAAGCAAGGGACCAGGAGAGCAGGGCACGCCAGACAGGTGCTGGTAGTGGGAGATTCAATTATTAGGGGTACAGAGAGGGCAATCTGTCACAAAGACCGGGATCGTCGAATGGTGTGTTGCCTTCCTGGCGCTTGAGTTTGGCACATCGCGGATCAGGTTGACCGATTACTGGGAGGGGCTGAAGAAGGTCCAGCAGTCATGGTCCATATCGGAACCAATGACAAAGTTAGAGGTAGATGGAGCGTCCTTAAAAATGATTTTAGGGATCTAGGGCATAAGCTTAGAGCAAGGACCTCAAAGGTAGTGTTTTCCGAAATACTGCCTGTACCACGAGCCACACAAGAAAGGCAGCGGGAGATTAGGGAGGTAAACAAGTGGCTCAAGAACTGGTGTAGGAACGAGGGATTTGGGTTCTTGGAGAACTAGACCGACTACTCTGTCGGCTACAGGTTCTACCGTAGGGATGGGCTGCACCTCAATGGGGAAGGGGCAGCTGTTTTGGGGGAGAAGATGGCTAGAAGGCTGGAGGAGTGTTTAAACTAGGGACTGGGGGGGAGGGTAACTACATTATAGATGGGGAATATAGTGCAGATAGAGACCTGGGGCAAGGTAATGGAACTGGGGGAGGAATGGAAGGAGGAACTAGAACAGTTCAGAAGGCCGGTAAGTTTAACATCTGTCGTGGGTAAACTGAGGGTTTTCTAAGAGATGCAATCTTGGAGTACCTCAATGAAAATATGCAAATAACTCCATATCAGCATGGCTTCATGAGGGATCGGTCATGTCAAACCAATTTAATCAGTTTGTATGAGGAGGTAAGTTCTAGACTGGACCGCGGCGTATCAATGGATGTCGTATATCTGGACTTCTCCAAAGCATTTGACATGGTACCACATAAAAGGTTAGTATATAAAATGAGAATGCTTGGCCTGGGAGAAAATGTCTGTATGTGGGTAAGTAACTGGCTCAGTGATAGAAAACAGAGGGTGGTTATTAACGGCCCATATTCCGATTGGGTCACTGTCACTAGTGGGGTACCACAGGGGTCAGTATTGGGTCCTATTCTCTTCAATATATTTATTAATGATCTTGTAGAAGGCTTGCACAGTAAAATATCAATTTTTGCAGATGACACTAAACTGTGTAAAGTAATTAACACAGAAGAGGGCAGTACACTGGTATAGATGGATCTGGATAGACTGGAGGCTTGGGCAGAAAAGTGGCAGATGAGGTTTAACACTGACAAATGTAAGGTTATGCATATGGGAAGGAATAATGCAAGTCACAGTACATACTAAATGGTAAAACATTGGGTAACTCTGACATGGAAAAGGACCTAGGAATTTTAGCGAACAGCAAACTAAGCTGTAGAAACCAGTGTTAGGCAGCTGCTGCAGAGGCCAATAAGATAATGGGTTGCATCAAAAGAGGCATAGATGCCCGTGATGAGAACATAGCCCTGCCACTTTACAAATCACTAGTCAGACCACACATGGAGTACTATGTACAGTTCTGGGCTCCTGTGAACAAGGCAGACATAGCAGAGCTGGAGAGGGTTCAGAGGAGGGCAAATAAAGTAATAACTGGAATGGGTGGACTACAGTACCCAGAAAGATTATCAAAATTAGGGTTATTCACTTTAGAAAAAAGACGACTGAGGGGAGATCTAATAACTATGTATAAATATATCAGGGGTCAGTACAGAGATCTCTCCCATGATCTATTTATCCCCTGGACTGTGACGAGGGGACATTCTCTGCGTCTGGAGGAAAGAAGGTTTGTATGTACGAACATAGGAGGATTCTTTATGGTAAGAGCTCTCTGCCTGAGGAGGTGGTGATGGTAAGTTCACTAAAAGAGTTCAATAGGGGCCTGGATGTATTTCTGGAGTGTAATAATATTACAGGTTATAGTTACTAGAGATGGGTCGTTGATCCAGGGAGTAATTCTGATTGCCTGATTGGAGTCGGGAAGGAATTTTTTTCCCTAAAGTGGGGAAAATTGGCTTCTACCTCACAGGGGTTTTTTGCCTTCCTCTGTATCAACTTGTAGGAAAACAGGCCGAACTGGATGGACAGATGTCTTTTTTTTCGGCCTTATAAACTATGTTACTATGTAGGGTCTTGGAGGAAGCAGGTGTAAGCCTGTTGCAATTCACCACTAGCTGCCTCATATTTTTGGTGGGCTGTGCGTTTTATAGAGAAAATGTAAGATATCAATTTGCCCCGTATTACCACTTTGGCCGTAGTACCATGTGAGGTGCGTTGTCTGCTTCAAACTCCTGCCCCCACCCTCTAAGGAGATCCCAGAATGTCTCATCCTCTGCTATGTATGCTGGGAAGCGCCATAAAATATCTGTGCCCTTTGGGGTAGAATCCAGCATGTTAATGGAGATTGGGGGATGGTCCACGACGGCCAGGTCGTGTATAGACATTTCTAGAACCCTATTGGCTAGTAAAGCATGTGGGAGGAGAAAATTGATGCTTGACCAGCTAGAGTGTGCGTGTGAGAAGTGTGTGTATTCCCTGTCACCTGGGTGAGACGAGTCGTTCAACGAGGGTAGGTGTTTATCCCTGGATCTGACTGGCATGTGGGGTTTAGATGGGTTATTCCTGTCTTCCACCGGGGCCATAACCAAGTTCATATTGCCCCGCACTATATTGTGCTGCACATCATCTATAAGGAGCGAAAAAGGGCAGCATTTTCTCCATTGGGGCCGTATATATTGTAGATGCTCCACTTTTCTCCTTTATATTGAAACCGTATACATGTCCACCGTCCCTCTTCGAGGTCAGTGGAGACATTGATGATAGAGAAGGAGAAGTTTTTGTGAGTTATTATAATAGTCCCCCGCTTTATAGATGTGAGTGGATGCCCCGAATACACGTCCTACCCATTGCCTGCCCAGGTGGTAGAAGTCCCTTTCGGACAGATGAGTTTCCTGTATAAGTGCCACGTCCTGGCTAAGCCTCTTGAGGTGTCTAAGTACCAAACGCTCTTTTGGATCTCAGACCTTTGACATTCCATGACACTATTCTCATGTTGGGAGGTGTAAAAAAAAAAAAAAAAAAAAAAAAGATAAAGCTTTACTATTGAAGATGAAACAGTATGAAACATGCTGCTTATACAGTGAGTCTGAGTAACCATATGTCTGAAATATGGGGAAGTCGAAACTATGGGTAAATCCCTGATTCCCCTCTCTCCCCGCATATTACTACCTGCCAGGTAATTCTGCTGCTCACATACCTCTCTGGCACCGCTGATAGGAAGCTCTATACATGTCAGTTGAAAAACAAAAAAACAATCAACAAAAGCCAAGAACCCCCCCCCAGTCCCAGGGTCCCAGAACATAAACCCCCAATACCATGGTGTAGCATATGGATATATTATACCAATTGCCTAACCTAATTGCCTATGTGACTTCTCTTTTTTCTGAGGAAAAGAGTAGAGTGACCCCCCCCCCACCCCTAAAGCTCTTATGAATGGTACAGTCAGCCATTACTATACTGTCAGTTCAGCGATCCACAGAGTTGCGGCAACTCTTCTTAGCGTGTCTGAGCCTTTGGCGAGGTACTTGCTGGTGATCTTGGCAATGTTTTAGGTCCTCTTGGACTGCCAGGCTTGATTGGGGAAACTGCAGAGGCTGATGGAGGGAAGCCATGTTTCCCTGGTACTGGAGCAGAGGATGCATTTGTGGGTAAGTAGCGTTGGAAAGCCTGCACAGCCGCCTCCGGCGAGGTGAAGGTTCAGAAAGAGCCATCTGGAGAAAACACCCTAAGTGTCCCAGGTACACTAGCTGGAACTGGATCTTATTGCGGCTTAAAGTGGTACACAGCATTCTAAATTTGTGCTTTTTTTGCGCCACATCATAGTAACATAACATAGTAACATAGTTTGTAAGGCCGTAAAAAGACATCTGTCCATCCAGTTCGACCTGTTTTCCTACAAGTTGATCCAGGGGAAGGCAAAAAAAACCCTGTGAGGTAGAAGCCAATTTTCCTCACTTTAGGGGGAAAAATTCCTTCCCGACTCCAGTCAGGCAATCAGAATAACTCCCTGGATCAACGACCCATCTCTAGTAACTATAACCTGTAATATTATTACCCTCCAGAAATACATCCAGGCCCTTCTTGAACTCTCTTAGTGAACTTACCATCACCACCTCCTCAGGCAGAGAGTTCCATAGTCTCACTGCTCTTACCGTAAAGAATCCTCTTCTATGTTTATGTACAAACCTTCTTTCCTCCAGACGCAGAGGATGTCCCCTCGTCATAGTCACAGTGCTCGGGATAAATAGATGATGGGAGAGATCTCTGTACTGACCTCTGATATATTTATACATAGTTATTAGATCTCCCCTCAGTCGTCTTTTTTCTAAAGTGAATAACCCTAATTTTGATAATCTTTCTGGGTACTGTAGTCCACCCATTCCAGTTATTACTTTAGTTGCCCTCCTCTGAACCCTCTCCAGCTCTGCTATGTCTGCCTTGTTCACAGGAGCCCAGAACTGTACACAGTACTCCATATGTGGTCTGACTAGTGATTTGTAAAGTGGCAGGACTATGTTCTCATCACGGGCATCTATGCCTCTTTTGATGCAACCCATTATCTTATTGGCCTTGGCAGCAGCTGTCTGACACTGGTTTCTGCAGCTTAGTTTGCTGTTCGCTAAAATTCCTAGGTCCTTTTCCATGTCAGAGTTACCCAATGCTTTACCATTTAGTATGTACTGGTGACTTGCATTATTCCTTCCCATATGCATAACCTTACATTTGTCAGTGTTAAACCTCATCTGCCACTTTTCTGCCCAAGCCTCCAGTCTATCCAGATCCTGCTGTAGCAGTGCACTGTCCTCCTCTGTGTTAATTACTTTACACAGTTTAGTGTCATCTGCAAAAATTGATATTTTACTGTGCAAGCTTTCTACAAGATCATTAATAAATATATTGAAGAGAATAGGACCCAATACAGACCCCTGTGGTACCCCACTAGTTACAGTGACCCAATCTGAGTATGTACCGTTAATAACCACCCTCTGTTTTCTATCACTAAGCCAGTTACTTACCCACATACAGACATTTTCTCCCAGGCCAAGCATTCTCATTTTGTATACTAACCTTTTATGTGGTACCGTGTCAAACGCTTTGGAGAAGTCCAAATATACGACATCCATTGAGTCGCCGCGGTCAAGTCTAGAACTTACCTCCTCATAGAAACTGATTAAATTGGTTTGACATGACCGATCCCTCATAAAGCCATGCTGATATGGAGTTATTTGCTTATTTTCATTGAGGTACTCCAAGATAGCATCTCTCAGAAAACCTTCAAACAGTTTACCCACAACAGAAGTTAAACTTACCGGCCTATAGTTTCCAGGCTCTGTTTTTGGACCCTTTTTGAATATTGGCACCACATTTGCTATGCGCCAATCCTGTGGAACACTCCCCGTCAGTATAGAGTCCTTAAATATCAGAAATAAGGGTCTGTCGATTACATTACTTACCGTAATTCTCTTAGGATACGGGGGTGTATGCCATCCGGTCCTGGTGATTTGTCTATTTTAATATTTTTAAGAGGTTGCTGCACCTCTTCCTGGGTCAGAGAGGACACTTTTAAAGGGGAATTTACTTTTATACTCTGCATTTCATCTGACATTTTATTTTCCTCAGTGAATACAATGGAGAAAAAGTTATTTAGTAGCTTCGCTTTCTCCTCATCGCTCTCTGCTACTCCCCCCTCATTACTCTGTAAGGGGCCGACACCTTCAGGTTTATACTTTTTAGTATTTATATAATTGAAGAACATTTTAGGGTTAGTTTTACTCTCTTTGGCGATTAATCTCTCGGTCTCTAGTTTGGCTGTTTTTATGTGTCTTTTACATATTCTATTTTTTTCCTTATAGTTTTTCAATGCTTCCTCACTCCCCTCCAGTTTTAGTGATTTAAATGCTTTCTTTTTGTCATTTATTGCTTTCTTTACAGTTCAATTTATCCACATTGGTTTTTTCTTGTTTCTTATTATTTTATTCCTATATGGTATGTACCTCTCACAATTAGATATTAGGATGCTTTTAAAAATATCCCATTTTGTGGCTGTATTTTTATTTTTGAGGACTTTGTCCCAGTTAGTTAGGCCTATGGCCTCTCTTAGTTGGCTAAATTTAGCTTTTTTGAAGTTTGGTATTTTTGTTCCTCCCTGAAGAAACGCTCTTTTGAATGACAATTGGAAGGTTATTATGTTATGGTCACTATTTCCCAGGTGTCCCCCAACCTGCACACCTGTTGTTCTGTCAGGTCTATTGGTTAATACTAAGTCCAGTATGGCCGTCCCTCTAGTGGGGTCCTGAACCAGTTGGGAAAGGTAATTGTCTTTGATTATTTCCAAGAACCTGTTTTTTTTTATGAGATGTATAGGTTTCAGTTTCCCACTCTATATCTGGGTAGTTGAAATCCCCCATAATAACGACCTCATTATGATTTGCCGCCTCGTCTATTTCATTTAGAAGTAGATTTTCTGTGGTCTCTGATATATTGGGTGGTTTATAATAAACCCCTATTAGTATTTTATTATTGTTTTTGGCTCCATTTATTTCTACCCACAGTGACTCCACATCTTTATGTCCCTCACTTATATCTTCCCGGAGTGTGGGCTTTAGGCATGACTTTACATAAAGGCAGACCCCTCCCCCTCTCCGGTTTTGACGATCCTTTCTAAAAAGATTGTAACCCTGTACATTAACTGCCCAGTCATAGCTATCATCCAGCCATGTCTCAGTTACTCCCACTATGTCATAGTCCTCCTCACACATCACTAATTCCAGTTCACCAGTTTTATTAGCTAGGCTTCTGGCATTAGTGTATATACAATTAAGAGATTGATGTATATTTCTTACCCTACACCTTTCCTTCTGATCTGTTCTAGTTCCTCCTTCCATTCCTCCCCCAGTTCCATTACCTTGCCCCAGGTCTCTATCTGCACTATCTTCCCCATCTATAATGTAGTTACCCTCCCCCCCAGTCCCTAGTTTAAACACTCCTCCAGCCTTCTAGCCATCTTCTCCCCCAAAACAGCTGCCCCTTCCCCATTGAGGTGCAGCCCATCCCTACGGTAGAGCCTGTAGCCGACAGAGAAGTCGGCCCAGTTCTCCAGGAACCCAAACCCCTCCTTCCTACACCAGTTCTTGAGCCACTTGTTTACCTCCCTAATCTCCCGCTGCCTTTCTTGTGTGGCTCGTGGTACAGGCAGTATTTCGGAAAACACTACCTTTGAGGTCCTTGCCCTAAGCTTATGCCCTAGATCCCTAAAATCATTTTTAAGGACACTCCCCCTACCTCTAACTTTGTCATTGGTACCGATATGGACCATGACTGCTGGATCTTCTCCAGCCCCTCCCAGTAATCTGTCAACCCGATCCACGATGTGCCGAACTCGAGCGCCTGGAAGGCAGCACACCATCCGACGATCCCGGTCTTTGTGACAGATTGCCCTCTCTGTACCCCTAATAATGGAGTCGCCCACTACCAGCACCTGTCTGGCCTGCCCTGCTCTCCAGGCTCCCTGCTTACTGGAGCTGACATTCCCCTGACTGGCAGAGGAAGTGTCCGGCTGCAGCAGTGCTCTCCCTGAAGTAACATCCCCCTCATCTGCCAAACTTGCAAACTTGTTGGGGTGTGTCAGATCAGGGCTAGCCTCCCTGGCACTTTTCCCTCTAACCCGCTTTCTAACTGTTACCCAGCTAGCTACCTCACTTTCCCCATAGAGTGCTTTCTCACTGAGCAGCAAACTCTTTTCCAAATTGTCAGTGCTTCTCAGCGTTGAAATTTGCCCGCTTAGATACACGATGTGCGATTCCAAGCGGACAATTTGCTCACATTTTGAACAAATATATGCACCCTTAAATGGCTGTTCCAGGACTGCATACATCAGACAAGATGTGCACTGGACTGCGCTGTCAATGATGGAAGCCATTCTAATGGGGATTACACAAGCAAAAGCGAAAAAATACAATACAATGAAGAGAATAGGTATTTTGACAAAAGGGCCCTGCAGCACTTGCAGATTCGCAGTTTGTGAACTACACAATACATACAGTTGTGTGCTTGAGAAATAACAGTTTGTTAAGTAGTAGTGGTAGTAGACTTAACATCTATCCAATTCAGCCTATTATCCTAAAATGTTGATCCAGGAAGACAGAAAATCACGAGGTATTTTTTTTTTCCCCTAAAATAAGGAACTACATCCAATGGTAGCACACGTACAGCAATGCTTGAAAGTTTGAAACTCTTCAGAATTTTCTAGATTTCTGTATAAATTTGACCTAAATCTACACCAGATTATCATGCAGTTCGAGGAAAAGCACTTTTATTCTGCTGGAAAACAGCTCCTAAGCACCCAGCCCCACTGCTGCAAGTGCCCAAAGCAAACCAGACTGAAAAGGGGAGGGCTGCTTTAGTTGCTTTTATCATGGGATTAGTAGCCACTAGAAATATGAACATGGCCTTGTTTGAAAGCTGGCATTCCAACCTTTCAAATGATACCAGAATCAGAGCATTATATCTACTGTATCAGAATATATAGCTGTTAAAAATCGAGTCGGGAGTGAAAGCTGTTTTTACTTTCACTTTCAGCTGGGCACTTGGGAGCTGTTTTCCAGCAGAATAAAAGTGCTTTTCCTGGACATGGAATAAAGGCACAAAGTGCACACAGGTATGTGTGCAGTGCTCTTAGTTACACTGGTGAAAATAAAGTGACAGACACTGTTACTAGAATGCCACTCACCTTTGGGGCACCTTCTGCCAGGGAACTCTTGGCAAACCTTGATCTGCCCTTGGAGTCTCTACCACTTTTTAGTGATGAGGAGGAAGAGGAGGAAGTCCACCAAAGTCAGCGGGTGGAACGTACTGAGACTCCAGAGGAGGTGTGGGCTGTAAGCAGTCAACAGAGCCAGGGAGGGGCATCCAGTGCCACACCTGATATCCTGTCCCAGCCATCGGAGGAAAGTAGCAGTGGTGCAGAGTTTGATGATGATGACGCTGATCGGACGTGGCAACCTCAAGCAGCATCATCCTCATCATCAGGGGAGGAAATAGAGGTGCCACCGACGCAGCAACATCCCACTGTTGCAAGGAAACGAGGCACAAGAGGGAGAGGTAGAAGAGAAGCTACCAGGCAGCGATCACCCTCTCAAAGCCTTGGTCCTGAGAGGGCATCCTCAGGCAGCAGTGGCAGTCAACAGCCAGCAAGACCCACCGTGGCTGTCAGCAAACCACGGTCCTCTGTCGTCTGGCAGTTCTTCCGCCTGGGGAAAGATAAGCACATCGCTTTGTGCCTGCTGTGCAATGAGAGGGTCAGTCGTGGTAGGGGTGATAATCTCGGGACAACATCCATGCGAAAGCATATGGAAAGGCAACACCAACAGGCCTGGAAGAACCGTGACCCCAATACCACCCCCAGTCAGGATGCACCATACACTGCAGATCCCATCATGCAGCATCCTCTCAGTGGAACTCAGGGCTCGTCAGCCTCAGGTGCCAGCACCAGCACAGTGTCACTGCCATGTACACCGCTAATGAGGCAGCAATCCGTGACTGAGTCCATGGGCAGACGTCAGGTGTATTCCAGCAGCCATCCCATGGCCCAGAAACTGACCGGACACCTGGTTAAGCTGCTGGTGCTTCAATCCCTGCCCTTCAACCTTGTGGACTCCCAGCCTTTCAGGGATTTTATGGCGTGTGCGCACCCCAGATGGCGAGTCCCCAGCCGCCGCTACATCTCTGGCAAAGCTGTCCCATCACTGCACAGTTATGTGCAGAAAAAGGTTGGCGACTCATTGGGCCTCTCGGTGTCCAAGACCGTGCACCTGAGTGCTGATGTCTGGTCCTCAAATTATGGGCAAGGGCAGTACATGTCTGTTACTGCCCATTGGGTCAACATCCTCCCAGAAGACCATCAGGAAGTTGGCCCATTCTTGCCACTGTCACCTCCATGGTGCTTTAGGGGGCCAGCAGTGGGAAGCACAAGTTCTGCCTCCACCACCTTGCAACCATCTGTTTAACCGTATCCATATCCTACTAGACTAGCTGTAATGTTAGAGGGTTTTTTTAACGTTGACTGTCCTGTGCTGAACTCTACATCAACATTTTGTCATGTATAAAAACTGATTTTTACGCGTGCATATTCTTAGCTTCCAACTTCAGTTCTCTGTACTAGGCCCTTCTGGGTCCAAAAGAATACTGCTCCTACTAATGCCCCCACCGTCAGTTGTCTATTTGGAAACATACTGGGTGCAATCAAGAGCTGCTGAAGCTGCTTCCTCAACTTGTCTCTTCTCAACCATACTGGCCAGGGTGCTATCAAGTGCTGCCGCCTACTCCTCTGTCAATTGTCTGTTCTCAACCATACTGGCCTGGGTGCTATCAAGTGCTGCTGCCTCCTCCTCCTCCGTCAATTGTCTGTTCTCAACCATACTGGCCTGGGTGCTATCAAGTTCTGCCTCCTCCTCCTCCGTCAATTGTCTGTTCTCAACCATACTGGCCTGGGTGCTATCAAGTGCTGCCTTCTCCTCCTCCGTCAATTGTCTGTTCTCAACCATACTGGCCTGGGTGCTATCAAGTGCTGCCTCCTCCACCTCCGTCAATTGTCTGTTCTTAACCATACTGGCCTGGGTGCTATCAAGTGCTGCTGCCTCCTCCTCCTCCGTCAATTGTCTGTTCTCAACCATACTGGCCTGGGTGCTATCAAGTGCTGCCTCCTCCTCCTCTGTCAATTGTCTGTTCTCAACCATACTGGCCTGGGTGCTATTAAGTGCTGCCTTCTCCTCCCCCGTCAATTGTCTGTTCTCAACCATACTGGCCTGGGTGCTATCAAGTGCTGCTGCCTCCTCCTCCGTCAATTGTCTGTTCTCAACCATACTGGCCTGGGTGCAATCAAGTGCTGCCGCCTCCTCCTCCGTCAATTGTCTGTTCTCAACTGTACTGGCCTGGGTGCAATCAAGTGCTGCTGCCTCCTCCGTCAATTGTCTGTTCTCAACCATACTGGGTCCAATACAGTACTATTACTGCTGCTGGTTCCACTGTCAAATGTCTGTTTTCCACCCTACTGGGTCCAAGGCAATGCTGCTGGTGTTGCCAACTTGCACTTTGTGTCCTATGTCCCGTGTAATCACTTACACCTTGGCTAATGTGTACCTGTTCTGGGGTGCACAAGGTCTAATTAAATGGTACGCCTGTCTGTCTTCTGACTTGTGATGTCACTGAGACCGCATCGACTTCAACGCAGCCTATTCTTGGGCTGGTGCCACGATCTACCGTGTGTTTTTCGTGCTCTGGCATGACATGGACTGCTCCAGCGGACATCTTCAATGCTGTCAAATGTTGTCGACCTGGCTGTCGACGACTATTTTTGCACTTTGATTTTTTCAACTTTTTTCATTGTAATAGCAACTGCAACTAAACAAAACTATACCCTATCAGACTCCCACTATTGTAAGCAATTATTCAGCCGTTATAGCAAGGTTCGTTTTAGGTTCGGTTCGTACGAATCTGAACTTCACGAAAGTTCGCCGAACCGAACTTTTCAAAAGTTTGCTCATCCCTAGTAATAACATTATAGGTTATAGTTACTAGAGAGGGGTCGTTGATCCAGGGAGTAATTCTGATTGCCTGATTGGAGTCGGGAAGGAATTTCTTTTCCTTAAAGTGAGGAAAATTGGCTTCTACCTCACAAGTTTTTTTTTTGCCTTCCTCTGGATCAACTTGCAGGATAACAGGCCGAGCTGGATGGACAGATGTCTTTTTTTAGCCTTATAAACTATGTTACTATGTAGGGAGTGGCCCCTTGTTCTTTGAGGGGGTTTAACACAGAGTAGCTTCCCTTGATATTTATGGTCCGTTTATATATTAGTACAGATTAATCATGTCCCTCGTTAGAAGTTTTTTTTCAAAACTAAGCAAATTCAGTTTGTTTGATCTTTTCTCATAGCTAATCTTCCAGGCCCTTTATATGACATTATTTGCTCTCCTTTGGACTTTTTCTAACTCCAGGACATCCTTTTTATGGACTGGTGCCCAGAACTGAACCAGATATTCCAGGTGAGGCCGCACCAAAGCTTCATATAGTGGCAATGTTAAATCCCTGTCCCGCGAGTCCATACCTCATTTAATACAAGACAAAATTTTGTTGGCCTTTGAAGCAGCTGACTGGTATTGCATGCTGTTATTTAGTCTATGATCTACTAATGCACCCAGATCCTTCTCAACCAGTTTTACTCCCCCTAGGACATATGCTGCGTGCAGACTATTAGCCCCCAAGTGCATAACTTTACATTTATCTATATTGAACCTCATTTGCCAAGTGGAGACCCACACAGTTAGTTTGTCCAAGTCAGCTTGTAACTTATTAACATTTTCCATAGACTGTACCATACTACAAAGTTTAGCATCATCTGCAAACAGCACTATCCGTCCCATCCTCTGTCATTAAAGAATAAGTTAAATAGCGGACCCAACACAGAACCTTGGGGTACACCATTTATAACCGGTGACCATTCAGGGTAGGAATCATTGACCACTACTCTTCACGATCGCAAAGCCAATTTCCAATCTAATTACAAATTATATTTTCTAAACCAATAGACCTTAATTTACCCATTAGTCACCCATGTGGGACAGTATCAAACGCTTTTTCAAAGTCCAAAAACACAATATCAACAGCTTTTCCTCTGTCCAGGCTTCTACTCACCTCCTCATAAAAACAAATCAGGTTAGTTTGACAGCTTCTCTTCTTAGTAAAACCATGTTGGCTATCACTTATTATATTATTTACAGTTACATAATCCTGTATGTCCCGTAGAAGGCCCTCAAACATTTTTCTCACTATGGATGTTAAGTTTACTGGTCTATACTCTCCTGTTGAAGAGCTAGCACCCTTTTTTAAAATGAGCACCAAATTCGCCTTGTGGCATTCCCTTGGTACAATGGCTGTCATTAAAGAATCTGTAAATATTATAAACAGAGGCAAAGCATTAACTGAACTGAGCTCCTTTAGAACTCTAGGGTGTAGGCCATCTTGACCCAGGGCCTTGTGTTAATTTTTTTTATCATAGTAAGGACCATAAAGGACCATATCTATAGTCAGCCAGTTACATATGTTATTTGAGGTATTTACACCAGTGGCACCATAGTCATAAGATGCCCTCTCCTCTTTTGTATATACAGAGCTAAAAAAACCCATTTAGGAACTCTGCCTTCTCTCGATCCCCAGTGACCAACACCCCGTTACTATCATTTAGGGGCCCTACATGTTCTGACCTTGGTTTTCTTGCATAGGGAAAAAAAGACTGGTTTGCATTTCCCACTTATAAAAGCAGAGATAATACGCGAGTTTGAGCGTTCGCGTGTTTGACTTTTAAGTGTGTGGTTGAATTAAGTGTGTGACTTTAGATTGCGTGACTTCAGATTCGGGAACTTTAAAAGGGAATACAGTAAGTCTGTCCATATCATTGTATTGTATTTTTTTCGCTTTTGCTTGTGTAATCCCCATTAGAATGGCTTCCATCATTGACAGCGCAGTCCAGTGCACATCTTGTCTGATGTATGCAGTCCTGGAACAGCCGTTTAAGGGTGCATATATTTGTTCAAAATGTGAGCAAATTGTCCGCTTGGAATCGCACATCGTGTATCTAAGCGGGCAAATTTCAACGCTGAGAAGCACTGACAATTTGGAAAAGAGTTTGCTGCTCAGTGAGAAAGCACTCTATGGGGTAGATGTGGGGGAGGGTGGTAGTGAGGAGGCACAGGAAAGTGAGGTAGCTAGCTGGGTAACAGTTAGAAAGCGGGCTAGAGGGAAAAGTGCCAGGGAGGCTAGCCCTGATCTGACACACCCCAACAAGTTTGCAAGTTTGGCAGATGAGGGGGATGTTACTTCAGGGAGAGCACTGCTGCAGCCGGACACTTCCTCTGCCAGTCAGGGGAATGTCAGCTCCAGTAAGCAGGGGGCCAGGAGAGCAGGGCAGGCCAGACAGGTGCTGGTAGTGGGCGACTCCATTATTAGGGGTACAGAGAGGGCAATCTGTCACAAAGACCGGGATCGTCGGATGGTGTGCTGCCTTCCAGGCGCTCGAGTTTGGCACATCGTGGATCGGGTTGACAGATTACTGGGAGGGGCTGGAGAAGATCCAGCAGTCATGGTCCATATCGGTACCAATGACAAAGTTAGAGGTAGGGGGAGTGTCCTTAAAAATGATTTTAGGGATCTAGGGCATAAGCTTAGGGCAAGGACCTCCAAGGTAGTGTTTTCCGAAATACTGCCTGTACCACGAGCCACACAAGAAAGGCAGCGGGAGATTAGGGAGGTAAACAAGTGGCTCAAGAACTGGTGTAGGAAGGAGGGGTTTGGGTTCCTGGAGAACTGGGCCGACTTCTCTGTCGGCTACAGGCTCTACCGTAGGGATGGGCTGCACCTCAATGGGGAAGGGGCAGCTGTTTTGGGGGAGAAGATGGCTAGAAGGCTGGAGGAGTGTTTAAATTAGGGACTGGGGGGGAGGGTAACTACATAATAGGAGGGGAAGATAGTGCAGATAGAGACCTGGGGCAAGGTAATGGAACTGGGGGAGGAATGGAAGGAGGAACTAGAACAGATCAGAAGGAAAGGTGTAGGGTAAGAAATA
>ONZH01029140.1:0-40495 GCA_900303285.1 Rhinella marina
GCCTGACTGGGGATACTGTCCCAAAGAAGGACAGGAACGAGTAGACAGGCAGGGTCTTTCTCTTTCCAGCAGAGTAACATTGGCAGTGAAAGGAAACTGCATTCCAACTCAGTTCACAAAGAGCAGGTGCCAGACCCTCATACTGACCGTGACTAATCCCCAACTTACTGACATGGGTTTATATGTTTTGGGAAGGTATACCCCACATGGGTCCTAAATGCCTCTTTTCCAATTGTACTGGAAAAGTTTTGAAAATAAGTTTAAATCATTTGAGACCACCCCTTTCCTTGATGACATTAACCCTTTGTTACCCTCTCAGTACCTGATCATTTCTCCTGCTTCCTAAGTATATATGTCAATCAGACGGTCAATGACACTGCCTGCCAAACCTGGAAGGGCCTCTACCCGTTGTTAGAGAGAGCCCCTGGCCCTGGAGAGGGAATCACCATTTATAAAGGAAACTACATGTGCTTTGAAGTAAAGGCAAAGGGGGGAAAGGACATGGGAAAGTTCCCTGAAGGATACTGTGGTAAGGTCATAAATACCACTGGGACTGATTACCAGAACTATCTTATGAATCAGTCACAAGCTCTGGGGGACGTGGTGTGGCTGTGTGCTGACATGAATTTGAGGGCGAGGATGGAAGGGGTATGGCATGGCCAGTGTGCCTTCGCTCTTATACTCATGCCCTTCCATATCTTTGACCCCCCAGACTGGGAACTGACTCTTGAGCCACCTCCGGAACCCCCACAAACAGTCCTGGGAAGATCAGGTGATCCTCTCCAGGAGGAAAAGGGAGTCAAAGCCAGCTGGGAGTTTGGGCACACTTGTATACATAG
This sequence comes from Rhinella marina, assembly GCA_900303285.1. Taxonomy (NCBI): domain Eukaryota; kingdom Metazoa; phylum Chordata; class Amphibia; order Anura; family Bufonidae; genus Rhinella; species Rhinella marina. Next base: position 840 of record ONZH01029140.1, read on the forward strand.
ATACGATAGGAGTTCCAAGGGGAGTCTCCAATGAGTTCAAAGTAAGGGATCAGATGGCAGCGGGATTTGAATTGCTTATTCCCACTATCACCATTAACAAAAATGTGGATTGGATTAATTACATCTATTATAATCAGCAGAGATTTGTGAACTACTCCAGACACGCCCTGAAAGGGATTGTGGAACAGTTGGGTCCCACGAGTATCATGGCATTCCAGAACAGAATGGCATTGGACATGCTCCTAGATCAAATATATACAGACAGCACTCCAATTGTTGTTTTGCAATTCGGTTTATTTAGGCCAGGTTTTCAGAGAGCACAACAGTGCAACATTTCGGGCATATAATTGAATGCCCTTTCTCAAGCATTAATCACTCTCGTGCATGTTGGACGCCGGCCACCACGAGTGGTGGCCGGTGTCCAACATGCACGAGACCGATTAATGCTTGAGAAAGGGCATTCAATTATATGCCCGAAACGTTGCACTGTTGTGCTCTCTGAAAACCTGGCCTAAATAAACCGAATTGCAAAACAACAATTGGAGTGCTGTCTGTATATATTTGATCTACAAGAAAAGGGTCCAGAGGTGGAGAGTGGACCCAATTTGAACGTGCACCCTAAAAAAGCCCCTCATGAGGAGTGCTGTAGTCCAATTTTTGAAGAAATTGGACATGCTCCTGGCAGAGAAAGGTGGAGTATGTATGATGATAGGAGATACCTGTTTTACTCTTATTCCAGATAACCTGGGACCAGATGGCCAAGTGATAAATGCCCTGAAAGGACTCACATCTTTTTATCTGAGGAGTTGAAAAGGAACTCAGGCATTTGTGATCCATGGGATGCCTGGTTTGACTGGCTGAAAGAGTGGAGAAAATCTCTTGCTCAGTTAGGAGTTGTCATTCTGATAATCCTAATAATGCTTGCTAACTGTTTGTTGTGTGATCCCTTGTGCTAGGAAACTGTTGACAAAAACAGTGGAGCATTCCATCCCTGAGATGATCATGACTGAACCATATGATGACATCGGAAAGGAGATTCATGTGCCCTTGGATGACATGAGCCCTCCCTCAACTACAGTGCTATGAGGTGGGAGTGAAGATTCCTTGGGACCCTGTGTTTCAATGGTTAATAAGCCTGACAACTAACCTTAAAGCAGATATGTATAGCTTTAGCCCATATTCACAGAATCTTCGCTTAGCTTTAACACATACTCACATAATCATTGCTTAAAACAGTTTAGTGTGAGTGGTCCTGTGCGCCCGGAGGATTCCTGACCCAGAGCAGAAGAAGACCACCAGATAGGCTTCATTGGAACTGCATGGGGGACTTCTCCGTTGACATCCATGTTAAGGCCAGAGTTAGAATCCAACTTTCCTTTGTGTAAGTCCACTAAGAGGGAGTCTATCTATTAGGGATAAATTGTCTCCTAACTGGTGTAGAGGACACAGGCACAATGGGACAGATTGTTAGGCCCATTTAGATCAGGGATAGACAACGCCATGCTTGAAATGGCTTCAAAGGGGGGACTGTCATGGATATGAAGACTGAAGAAGTGAAGCCATTACAAGATGGCATTGGCTCCAGGACCACTCCTGCTCTTATCTATAGTTTACATTCTTTAGCTAGAATAAATGTCGAAGCACACCAATGTATGAAAAATTTGTCACTTTATTAATACATGAAAAAAGTTAAAGAAAGATAAAAGATGGTGGTAACCTTACACAATAATGGAGGGGCAAACCGGAATCAAATTTTTTTAGCTAGACTAGAAGCGCAGAAGTGAAACTTTATTTTGCATTACTAACCAATAAAATATATTCTAACCCTCAGGAGAGGATTCACCCCTCCCTGTGGTATATAACCTTTGTACCCTCCTCTAATAAACAAGAACCTCTTTGACCCTACCAGGTGTCAGTGTTGTTTCTGCCATGCGTGTAAAATCCTAGGATTAGTTTAATTTGGAGCAGAGAAACAAACTTTAAGGTTCCCCTTGAGAGCCATCCTTATCAGTATCACATTAGATCATCCATGTTACCTCACCCAAACCTGGACAAAAGAGACAGGTTTCTTCTGGCTACCTGCCTCAGCCACTATTCTGATGCTGCAACACGCCCGATACCACACATCTGATGCCAAGTGCTCCTTCTTACACCTACCATTGTCAGCGGGTACTGTTACTGCCACCAACCTCCCCACTCTGTCATCGGGTCACTCTGTGGTCTCCTGATGATGCTGCTTACACCTCCAAACTGTGACTGTGACACTCTGTGGCTTCCTGATGCTGCTGCCACCTCCAGACTCTGTCATTGAGCCACTCTGTGGCCTCATGATGCTGCTGCTGGCACCTCCACACTGTCATTGTGCCAATCTGTGGCCTCCTCCTGATGCTGCTGCCTCCTCCACACACTGTCATTGGGCCACTCTGTGGCCGCCTGCTGCTGCCACCTCCAGACTCTGTCATTGTTCTACTCTGTGAGCTCCTAATGCTGCTGCTGCTGCTGTTGCCACATCCACACTATCATTGTGCCACTCTGTGGCCTCCTGATGCTGCTGTTGGCACCTCTAGACTCTGTCATTGTGCCACTCTGTGGCCTCCTGATACTGCTGCTGCCACCTCCACACTGTCATTGTGCCACTCTGTGTCCTCCTAATGCTGCTGTTGGCACCTCTAGACTCTGTCATAGTGCCACTCTGTGGCCTCCTGATGATGCAGCTGCCACCTCAAGATTTTGTCATTGTGCCACTCTTTGGCCTTCTTATGCTCCTGCCACCACCTCCAGACTCTGTCAGTGTTCTACTCTGTCAGCTCCTGATGCTGCTGCTACCACATCCACACTATCATTGTGCCATTCTGTGGCCTCCCAATGCTGCTGCCACCTCCACACTCTGCCATTGTGCCACTCTGTGGCCTGCTGATATTGCTGCCACCTCCAGACTCTGTCATTGTGCCACTCTGTGGCCTCCTGATGATGATGTTGCTGCCACCTCCACACTGTCACTGTGCCATTCTGTTGCCTCTTGATACTGCTGCTGCCACATCCAGACTGTCTTTGTGTCACACTGTGGCCTCCTGATGCTACTTCTGCCATCTCCACACTGTCACTGTGCCATTCTGTTGCCTCCTGATGCTGCTGCCACCTCCACACTCCACACCTTTACACTCTTTCATTGTGCCCCTCTGTGGCCTACTGATGCTGATGCAACCTCCACACTGTCATTGTGCCACTCTGTGGCCTCTTGATGCTGCTGCTACTGCCACCTCCACACACTGTCATTGTGCCACTCTGTGGCCTGCTGCTGCTGCTGCCACCTCTGAACTGTCATTGTGCCACACTGTGGCCGCCTCCTGATGCTGCTGCCACCTCCGAACTGTCATTGTGCCACTATGTGGCCTCCTGATGATGCTGCCACCTCCAGTCTGTCATTGTGCCACTCTGTGGCCTCCTCATGCTGCTGCCACCTCCAAACTTTGTCATTATGTCACTCTGTGGCCTCCTGATGGTACTGCTGCTGCTTCCACCTCCCCACTGTCATTGTGCCACTCTGTGGCCTCCTGATGCTGCTGCAACCTCCACACTGTCATTGTGCCACTCTGTGGCCTCCTAATGCTGCTGCTGCTGCCACCTCCAAAGTCTGTCATTGTGCCGCTCTGTGGCCTACTAATAATGCCGCTGCCACCTTCAGACTCTGTCATTATGCCACTCTTTGGCCTCCTGATGCTGCTGTCACCTCCAGACTGTCATTGTGCCACTCTGTGACCTCCTGATGCTGCTGCTGCTTCCACCTTCACATTCTGTCATTGTGCCACTTTGTGGCCTCTAGGGTTGTCACGATACCATAAAAAAAGTATTGTGATACTCGATACCATTCGATATCACACAGCAGAAAACGTCCATTTTATGGAACGTCCAGCGCATAATAAAGCAGTCCTATCCTTTTTTTTTTTTTTTTGGTGGGAGGTGGGTGGTGGGGGGGGATGGGGTGGTTGGAATAAGGTGACAAGAAAAAATGGCGAATTGAGTGTTTTTACATTTTTCTTTTTTCTCTGCTACACCATTCACCGCACAGGATATTTTTAAATATTTTAATAGTTCTGATTTTTTGGGATGCGGCAATACCTAATATGTTTACTTTTTTATTGTTTATATATTTTTATATGTAAAATTAGGAAAAGGGGGTGATTTAAACTTTTAAGAGTTTGGTGTTTTTTAATAAACTTCTTATTTACTATTAGCCACCTTAGCCGAGGGCGGTACATCATATTTTGAGTACAAAAGTATTGATTGGGTATTGAAAGTTCAATACCTGGTGCAACCCCAGTGGCCTCCTCATGCTGCGGCTGCCACCTCCAGACTATGTCCTCATGCTGCTTCCACCTCACCATTATGTCATTGGGCCATTCTGTGGACTTCTCATGCTGTTCCCACCCTCCGCACTTCATGACTGGGCCACTATTTTGCCTTTCAGCCTGGCTGACATTTATTTGACCCTTCTTATGATCAGTAAGAAGAAAGGGAAAATGAGATGCACAACGGATCATATCTATGTTGCAGCTATAAGGCCTGTATGACATGGTCCAATCAGAATTGGCTGAAGTGGGTACAAAAGACAGACATGCAAATATGCCACTCATGTGTCATGTGTCATGTTTTGGATCCACTCCTGTTTTGTTTTTTTTTTTGTTTTTTTGCCATTAGCAATACTGATGGATTATTGACCAAATGCTGACCCAGTGAAGGCGGATGCTCCACAGACAGGATCCGGTTTTTGGAGGTTATTGTTCTGACGGATCAGAGGATGGGCAAATAATCAGTGACGTCAACACAAACTTACGGTACTGCTGACACCCACTCCACTCTGTCAGGGGGGCTCTACTTGTATAAGCGTTTAACAGAACAGGTTCTGTAGAAATCTATGGGGGAATCAGTGAATTGGTGTAAAAGGAGTGCACTCTTTCACGCTAGTTAGGATCTTGGGCCTCTCCACGGTTCTTGTCCCATAACTGCCCAAATAAAGTGGGGGAAAAAATTATTTAGTCAACCACCAATTGTTCAAGTTCTCCCACTTAAAAAGATGAGAGAGGCCTGTAATTGACATCATAGGTAGACCTCAACTATGAGAGACAAAATGAGAAAACAAATCCAGAAAATCACATTGTCTGATTTTTAAAGAATTTATTTGCAAATTATGGTGGAAAATAAGTATTTGGTCAATAACAAAAGTTCATCCCAATACTTTGTTATATATCCTTTGTTGGCAATGACAGAGGTCAAACGTTTTCTGTAAGTCTTCACAAGGTTGGCACACACTGTTGCTGGTATGTTGGCCCATTCCTCCATGCAGATCTCCTCTAGAGCAGTGATGTTTTGGGGCTGACGCTGGGCAACACAGACTCAACTCCCTCCAAAAGTTTTCTATGGGGTTGAGATCTTGAGACTGGCTAGGCCACTCCAGGACCTTGAAATGCTTCCTACAAAGCCACTCCTTCGTTGCCCTGGCGGTGTGCTTGGGATCATTGTCATGCTGAAAGACCCAGCCACGTTTCATCTTCAATACCTTTGCTGATGGAAGGAGGTTAGCACTCAAAATCTCACGATACATGGCCCCATTCATACTTTAATGTACACAGATCAGTCGTCCTGGTCCCTTTGCAGAGAAATAGCCCCAAAGCTTGATGTTAACACCCCCATGCTTCACAGTAGGTATGGTGTTCTTTGGATGCAACTAAGCATTCACTCTCCTTCAAACAGTTCTACTTTGGTTTCATCTGACCATATGACATTCTCCCAATACTCTTCAGGAACATCCAAATGCTCTCTAGAAAACTTCAGACGGGCCCAGATATGTACTGGCTTAAGCAGGGGGACACATCTGGCACTGCAAGATCTGAGTCCCTGGCAACGTAGTGTGATACTGACAGTAGCCTTTGTTACGTTGGTCCCAGCTTTCTGCAGGTCATTCACTAGGTCCCCCCTGTGTGGTTCTGGGATTTTTGCTCACAGTTCTTGTGATCATTTTGACTCCAAGCGGTGAGATCTTGCGTGGAGCCTCTGATCGAGGGAGATTATCAGTGGACTTGTATGTCTTCCATTTTCTAATTATTGCTCCCACAGTTGATTTCTTCATACCAAGCTGCTTGCCTATTGCAGATTCAGTCTTCCCAGCCTGGTGCAGGTCTACAATTTTGCTTCTGGTGTCCTTTGACAGCTCTTTGGTCTTCACCATAGTGGAGTTTGGAGTGTGACTGTTTGAGGTTGTGGACAGGTGTCTTTTATACTGATAACAAGTTCAAACAGGTGCCATTACTACAGGCAATGAGTGGAGGACAGAGGAGCCTCTTAAAGAAGAAGTTACAGGTCTGTGAGAGCCAGAAATCTTGCTTGTTTGTACGGGTAGGTGACCAAATACTTATTTTCCACCATAATTAGCAAATAAATTCTTTAAAAATCAGACAATGTGATTTTCTCGATTTGTTTTCTCATTTTGTCTCTCATAGTTGAGGTATACCTATGATGTCAATTACAGGCCTCTCTAATCTTTTTAAGTGGGAGAACTTGCACAATTGGTGGCTGACTAAATACTTTTTTCCCCCACTGTACGTTAAGTGTGCAGTGATTCTAAGAGCGACGCCTGTTATCTACATGTCATACTGACTGACAGTATTGTTTCACTAACACAGCAGAATCCCTATGCGTGTTACTGCAAGACAGTGTTCTACACCACTATACAGGCTCTCTGCAGCAGGGAATGGCCGTTTTTTAACGCAATTCGCCACAAATAAATTCAGATCTAATCTTTTCGGAAAATTCGGCAAACTAACCGAATCGAATTTTTTAAAAATTTGCTCATCTCTAACTGTGATAGTACATGTATTCGGACTGATAATTCTGTGGGTGATATAAACCCATTTTCTGGTGTACAAAACACCTCTTTTGCATCCGTCACACTGTTATAGTATAGTTAATCAGTCTACTAATTCTGTGGGTGACATAAAGCCATTTTTTTTTGGTGCTCAAAACACTTCCTTTGCATCCTTTTCACTTTAATAATATAGTTAATCTGTCTGTTAATTCTGTGGGTGACATAAACCCATTTGCTGCTGTGCAAAACACCTCCTTTGCATCCATCACAAAGAAATAGAATAGATAATTGGTCTAATACCTCTGTGGGTGACAAAATTTTTGGTGTGCAAAACACCTTCTTTACATTTGTCACACTGTGATAGTATAGTTAATTGGTCTGTTAATTGTCTGGGTGACATAAATTCATTTTGTTGGGCTGCAAAACACCTCCTTTGAATCCCTCACACTTAGATAGTATAATTAATTCTGTGGTTGACATAAACCTACTTTTTGGGTTGCAAAATATGTCCTTTGCATCTGTCACACAGTGATAGTACAGTTAATCGGGCTGATAATTCTTTCGGTGACCTATAGGATTGAAATACACCTCCTACGCATTTGTGACACTGAAATAGAATCATTAATCAATCTGTTAATTCTGTTGGTGACATAAAGTCATGTTTTGGGTTGCAAAACACCTACTTTGCATCGGTCACATTTTAATAGTATAGTTAATCTGTCTGTTAATTCTGTGGGTGACAAAAACCTATTTGTTGGTGCTCAAAATGCCTCCCTTGCATCCGTCACACTGTAATAATATAGTTACCGTATTTTTTGCTTTATAAGAGACACTTTTTTTTCCCCAAAAGTAGGGGGGAAATTGCTGTGCATCTTATAAAGCGAATACTAGTGAACGCTTCCATTATGGAAGTGCTCACTTGTATGTATTAGGTGCCGGGAGCGAAGCAGGGAAACATACTCACCCTCCTGCACTGCAGCTCCGCTCTGGGTCCGGTGCTCCTCTGTCTTCATAGTGTGCTGCACTGTCAAGACGTAGTGCGCGCACTATGATATGACGCTGCACGGTGAGATCTGATGGGAGCTGAGTGTGCTGATCTGAGGTCTGATGGGGGCTGAGTGGGCTGACGTGGGGGCTGAGTGGGCTGATGTGGGGGCTGAGTGGGCTGATGTGGGGGCTGAGTGGGCTGATAATGGGGGCTGAGTGGGCTGATTTGAGGTCTGACGGGAGCTGAGTGTGCTTATCTGAGGTCTGATGGGGGCTGAGTGGGCTGATGTGGGGGCTGAGTGGGCTGATGTGGGGGCTGAGTGGGCTGATAATGGGGGCTGAGTGGGCTGATTTGAGGTCTGACGGGAGCTGAGTGTGCTGATCTGAGGTCTGATGTGGGGGCTGAGTGGGCTGATGTGGGGGCTGAGTGGGCTGATGTGGGGGCTGAGTGGGCTGATAATGGGGGCTGAGTGGGCTTATTTGAGGTCTGAAGGGAGCTGAGTGTGCTGATCTGAGGTCTGATGGGGGCTGAGTGGGCTGATGTGGGGGCTGAGTGGGCTGATGTGGGGGCTGAGTGGGCTGATAATGGGGGCTGAGTGGGCTGATAATGGGGGCTGAGTGGGCTGATAATGGGGCTGAGTGGGCTGATTTGAGGTCTGACGGGAGCTGAGTGTGCTTATCTGAGGTCTGATGGGGGCTGAGTGGGCTGATGTGGGGGCTGAGTGGGCTGATGTGGGGGCTGAGTGGGCTGATAATGGGGGCTGAGTGGGCTGATTTGAGGTCTGACGGGAGCTGAGTGTGCTGATCTGAGGTCTGATGTGGGGGCTGAGTGGGCTGATGTGGGGGCTGAGTGGGCTGATGTGGGGGCTGAGTGGGCTGATAATGGGGGCTGAGTGGGCTTATTTGAGGTCTGAAGGGAGCTGAGTGTGCTGATCTGAGGTCTGATGGGGGCTGAGTGGGCTGATGTGGGGGCTGAGTGGGCTGATGTGGGGGCTGAGTGGGCTGATAATGGGGGCTGAGTGGGCTGATAATGGGGGCTGAGTGGGCTGACGTGGGGGCTGAGTGGGCTGATGTGGGGGCTGAGTGGGCTGATGTGGGGGCTGAGTGGGCTGATAATGGGGGCTGAGTGGGCTGATTTGAGGTCTGACGGGAGCTGAGTGTGCTTATCTGAGGTCTGATGGGGGCTGAGTGGGCTGATGTGGGGGCTGAGTGGGCTGATGTGGGGGCTGAGTGGGCTGATAATGGGGGCTGAGTGGGCTGATTTGAGGTCTGACGGGAGCTGAGTGTGCTGATCTGAGGTCTGATGTGGGGGCTGAGTGGGCTGATGTGGGGGCTGAGTGGGCTGATGTGGGGGCTGAGTGGGCTGATAATGGGGGCTGAGTGGGCTTATTTGAGGTCTGAAGGGAGCTGAGTGTGCTGATCTGAGGTCTGATGGGGGCTGAGTGGGCTGATGTGGGGGCTGAGTGGGCTGATGTGGGGGCTGAGTGGGCTGATAATGGGGGCTGAGTGGGCTGATAATGGGGGCTGAGTGGGCTGATAATGGGGCTGAGTGGGCTGATTTGAGGTCTGACGGGGGCTGAGTGGGCCGATCTGAGGTCTGATGGGGGCTTAGTGGGTCAAGTTCAGGTACCCGAACCAAACTTTGAAACAAAGTTCAGCCGAACCCATCAAACCCGAACATCCACGGTTTCACTCATCCCTAGAGAGGACACGAATTTTAGAAAAAGGGAAGTGAGACCAAGATTTATACACATTTTCATAAATATTAATGGAATTTACTTTTAAGAACTCATCTAAGCCCTTTTTAAAACTGCACACTGTTCCTGCTGTGACCACCTCCTGAAGTAGTCTAGTCCACAGATTAAAAGTTCTTATAGTAAAGAATCCTTGAAGCCTCTGGAGACTGAACTTTTTCTTCTCCAGACAGAGGCAGTGCCCCCTTGTCTTTTGAGGGGATTTTACATGGAACATCTTTTTGCCATATTTTTTGTATGGCCCATTTATATATTTGTATAGGCTAATCATCCTTAGATGTCTTTTCTCAAGACCCTCCGTGTCTCTTATCAGTTTAGTTGCTCTCATTTGAACTTTTTCGAGCTTCAGGGCATTCTTTCTATGGACTGGTCATTAATGGTACACACTCAGATTGGGTCACTGTCAATAGTGGAGTACCTCAGGAGTCAGATGATACTAAACTGTGTAAAGTAATTAACACAGAAAAGGACAGTACACTGCTACAGATGGATCTAGATAGATTGGAGGCTTGGGCTGATAAGTAGCAGATACAGTTTAACACTGACAAGTGTAAGGTTATGCACATGGGAAGGAATAATGCAAATCACCAGTACATACTAAATGGTAAAACATTGGGTAACACTGACATGGAAAAGGACTTAGGGATTTTAGTGGACAACAAACTAAGCCGTAGAAACCAGTGCCCGGAAGCTGCTGCCAAGGCCAATAAGATAATGGGTTGCATCAAAAGGGGCATAGATGCCCATGATTAAAACTTAGTCCTGCCACTTTACAAATCACTAGTCAGACCACACATGGACAGTTCTGGGCTCCTGTGAACAAAGCAGACATAGCAGAGCTGGAGAGGGTTCAGAGGAGGGCAACTAAAGTAATAACTGGAATGGGTGGACTACAGTACCCAGAAAGATTATCAAAATTATAGTTATTCACTTTAGAAAAAAGACGACTGAGAGGAGATCTAATAACTATGTATAAATATATCAGGGGTCAGTACAGAGATCTCTCCCATCATCTATTTATCCCCAGGACTGTGACTGTGATGAGGGGGCATCCTCTGATTGCCTGATTGGAGTCAGGAAGGATTTTTTTTTACCTAAAGTGGGGAAAATTGGCTTTTTTTCCTTCCTCTGGATCAACTTGCAGAATAACAGGCTGAACTAGATGGACATATGTCTTTTTTCAGCCTTATAAACTATGTTACTATGACTGGTGCCCAGAACTGAACTGCATATTCCAGATGAGGTTTCTCCAACCAAAGATTTGTAAAATGGTAATATTACATCCCTGTCCTGCGAGTCCATGCCTCGTTTAATACATTACAATATCCTGCTACCCTTAGAGGCAGCTGATTGACATTATATGCTGTTATTTAATCTACGATGTACAAGTACACCCAAATCCTTCTCTACAAGGGACCCACTCAGTGTTATATCCCCTAGCACAGTGATGGCTAACCTCTGAACCTCCAGCTGTGGTGAAACTACTCCCAGCATGGTCCATTGATTTCTATGGAGTTCTGAGAACAGCCAAGCAAGTGTACATCTTGGGAGTTGTAGTTTTACCACAGCTGGAGTGCTGGAGGTTAGCCATCACAACACTAGGACATACTGTATGATGCACATAGATTATTACTACCTAGATGCATAACTTTACATTTATCCACATTGAACTCATTTGCCAAGTGGATGCTCAATCACTCAAGGTGTCCAAGTCAGCTTGTAGTTCTGGGACATCTTCCATAGACAGCACAGTACTACATAGTTTGGTATCATCTGCAAAAATAGAAATAGTGGTATGAATTCCATCCTCAATACCATTAATAAATAAATTAAATAATAGGGGACCCAGCACTGAACCTTGGGGTGCACCACTTATAACCATTCAGAATACAAATAATTTCAGCCCAGTTCTCCATCAATCCAAACCCTTCCTGTCTGCACCAGCTTTTGAGCTACTTATTTAACTCTCTATGCTCCCACTGTCTTTCTAGTGACGTTCATGGCACTGGTAGTATTTTTTAAAACACTACCTTGGCGGTCCTGGAATAGAGCTTCTCTCATAGTTCCCTAAAGTCATTTGTAAGGACCTTCTATCTCCCTCTGACTTTGTCATTGTGTCAATGTGTCTTCCCCAATCCCACCCAGCAATCTGTTTATCTGATCTGCAATATGCCGAACCCAAGCACCCAGAAGGTAATACACTGTTTGGCGTTCATGGTCTCGGTGACAGATGACCTTCAGTTCGGCCACCATTAACCTCTATGGAAGTTCCAAAAATAGTTGAGCTTTGGTTCAGCTATTTCTAACAGTAGCATAGAGGTGAATGGAGAGATGGATATGCATGTGTGGTGGGCTCTCCATTTACTGCTCTGCGAATTCTGAAAATGGCCAACAACTCCAATTGCGCTGCGCAATGCAGCGTGACATGGGGGAACAGCGGAGCAAGGAAATGCTCATATACTCCACTCATATTTGATCTATAAAGAGCAGCTTATAACCAGCAATTAGCCCTGAACCCGTAAAACCCCTTTAAGTTCTTACGTGGGATCTTTTGGGTACTGAAATGCCATATATATGGACATAAATAGCTGTTTAGGTACACTGCAGGGTTCAGATGGGAAAGACCACCTTTGGCTTTACAGGGTACATTTTGATGGATTGGTTTATGGGCACCATGTTGCCTCTGGGGTAGTAGTGCAGCCATTTTCTGAGAAAGATATATATATATTTTTCGATTAAGGCTACTTTCACACTAGCGTTAATATTTTCCGGTTTTGAAATCCGTTATAGGGTCTCAATACCGAAAAATGCTTTTGTTTTTGTCCCCATTCATTGTCAATGGGGACAAAACGTAAGTGAACAGTATGGAATGCTCCAAAATGCATTCCGTTCTCATACTGGAGAGCAAACCACAGCATGCTGCAGTTCGCTTTATGTCCTGGGATGGAGATCTGTTTTCTCTGACACAATCTAACACAATAGAAAATGGATGCGTCCCCCATTGACTTTCAATGGAGTTCATGACGGATCCATCTTGGGTATATTAAAGATAATACAACCGGATCTGTTCATAACGGATGCTGATGGTTGTATTATCAGTAACGGAAGCATTTTTGCTGTATCCTGCCGGATCCATCAGAAATGCTAGTGTGAAAGTAGCCTAAGCTGTGTGAGGGCTTGTTTTTTGCGGGATGTGTTGCCATTATTTATTTATTTATTGTTTTACATTCATAAATGGCTTGATTAGGGGAAAGGGGTGCTTTTTTTACACTTGAAACACATGTTAAAATGTTATTTTATTCACTATGTTTTTAAAGTTTACATATTTAATAATACTCATAATATTATTATATTAATCGTTTAAATGTTTTTAAAACTGACCTTCCTTTGAGCTAGTTGAGAATCTGGAGCATTACATTTTTGGGGTCGATTAAACTCAAACTCAAAATGGCCAGAAAAAGAGAACTTTCATGTGAAACTCGACAGTCTATTCTTGTTCTTAGAAATGAAGGCTATTCCATGCGAGAAATTGCCAAGAAGCTGAAGATTTCCTACAACGGTGTGTACAACTCCCTTCAGAGGACAGCACAAACAGGCTCTAACCAGAGTAGAAAGAGAAGTGGGAGGCCCCGCTGCACAACTAAGCAACAAGACAAGTACCTTAGAGTCTCTAGTTTGAGACATGGACGCCTCACAGGTCCTCAAGTGGCAGCTTCATTTAATAGTACCTGCAAAATGCCAGTGTCAACGTCTACAGTGAAGAGGCAACTCCGGGATGCTGGCCTTCAGGGCAGAGTGGCAAAGAAAAAGCCATATCTGAGACTAACTAATAAAAGGAAAATATTAATATGGGCAAAAGAACACAGACATTGGACAGAGGAAGATTGGAAAAAAGTGTTATGGACAGACGGATCGAAGTTTGAGGTGTTTGAATCACACAGAAGAACATTTGTGAAACGCAGAACAACTGAAAAGATGCTGGAAGAGTGCCTGACGCCATCTGTCAAGCATGGTGGAGGTAATGTGATGGTCTGGGGTTGCTTTGGTGCTGGTAAAGTGGGAGATTTGTACAAGGTAAAAGGGATTTTGAATAAGGAAGGCTATCACTCCATTTTGCAATGCCATGCCATACCCTGTGGACAGCGCTTGATTGGAGCCAATTTCCTCATACAACAGGACAATGACCCAAAGCACACCTCCAAATTATGCAAGAACTATTTAGGGAAGAAGCAGGCAGCTGGTAATCTATCTGTAATGGAGTGGCCAGCGTAGTCACCAGATCTCAACCCCATTGAGCTGTTGTGGGAGCAACTTGACCATATGGTATGCAAAAAGTGCCCATCAAGCCAATTCAACTTGTGGGAGGGGCTTTTAGAAGCATGGGGTGAAATTTCTCCAGATTACCTCAGCAAATTAACAGCTAGAATGCCAAAGGTCTGCAATGCTGTAATTGCTGCAAATGGAGCATTCTTTGACAAAAGCAAAGTTTGAAAGAGAAAAATTATTTCAAATAAAAATCATTATTTATAACCTTGTCAATGTCTTGACTATATTTTCTATTAATTTTGCAACTCATTTGATAAATAAAAGTGAGTTTTCATGGAAAACACAAAATTGTCTGGGTGACCCCAAACTTTTAAATGGTAGTGTACCTCAGGAGGTGGTCACAACAGGAGCAGCGGATGATTTTCATAAGGGCTTAGATGAATTCTTAAAAATGAAATACATTAATGGTTAATCTGTGTCTCGCTCCCCTTTTCTAAAATTCACATTTCTACCTATCCTTTGGTTGACTTTGATGGACTTATGTCTTTTTCAACCGTATTGACTATGAAATTGTCAGTTCCACACTGACTGTTGCCTATGAGACCCAGAATGTGGGCTGAGCTTCACAGGCGTCTGCACATGGCAGGCCTGGAAGCCTTTGTAAGGATTTTGAATGCCATGACAAGCATCAGCACCCTGCAATCCCATCGCAGGGAACCGATGTTGTTAGAGAAGAAGATCCCTCCCTCTGTATACTCCTTAGCTGCCATGGTCAGCATTGACTGTGGCATCTAAAGATTTAATCTGCCGCCATCAGCGTTTTCAGCAATGTTGGCATATATAGACCGGACCTGGCTGTCAGTATAAGCCAGGCCCTTATACTGATCGAGCAAGTACCACGCATGTACAGCAGATTGTGGGAAGGGGTAAAATGTACCAAAACCATATATATATATATATATATATATATATATACACACACACACACTAGCTGAAGGACCCGGCTTCGCCCGGGTATATTTAATTTATTTCATTTACTGTTTGTGTGTGTGTGTCGTTAAAAGATATCGAGAGTGACCTCTACATCGGCCCGCCCCTTTAACAGTGACCTCTACATCGGCCAGCCCCTTTAACAGTGACCTCTACAGCGGCCTGCCCCTTTAACAGTGACCTCTACAGCAGCCCGCCCCTTTAACAGTGATCTCTAGAGCAGCCCGCCCCTTTAACAGTGACCTCTACAGCTGCCCACCCCTTTAACAGTGACCTCTACAGCAGCCCTCCCCTTTAACAGTGACCTCTACAGCTGCCCTTCCCTTTAACAGTGACCTCTACAGCAACCCGCCCCTTTAACTGTGACCTCCACAGCAGCTAGTGGCCACTGTCTTCACCCCAGAAAGCCAGACCTCACCGGTCATTCCCCCAAACGTGAAACAGCGCCCCCAGTTCCCATGAAGACACACCACTAAACATGAGGCCACGCCCCCCCTGGCTCCGTGAAGACACGGAGGAGAAGCTGTCTGAGTGTGAGCTACTGAAAGGGTGAACAGCCCTGTGTCTGTCCAGGCACTGCGTCGGACGGAGAACAGGTAGCCAGAAAACTGGACTGTCCAGCCTAAAGCCGTACATCTGGCCACCCTAACATCAGCCTGCCCCTAGGGAGGCCTCTGTCATGCGCAGTGCCTGGATGGACACAGGGATGTCCTTTTGAACAGCTCACTCTCAGCAGCAGCACTGTGCAGTCTGAGCAATGAGCTGCAGGGAGAAAGTCACCCTCCCCCCACCCCTGCAAATGAAAGAAGGTGATTTTTATCTATATTTTTAATCCCGCTCAAATGCGGCATGGAAGGGGCATGGCCTGACTGAGTCAGGAGCATGACTTAGTGGGATCTGGGGGTGGGGCTTTTAAGTCCTTCTTTTGACGGTGGCCTGAATTACAGGTTGATGCCATAGTAATTTAGGAGGAAGGTGGGTAGCAGTGGAAGAATACATATTTTATTACTACTGAACGGTAAATATGTGACATTTACATTATATGAGGTAATGATTGATGATGAATTAGTCTAAAACATAAGTTATATTTATGGTAACCGAAATACCCCTTTACCATTGTCATCCACAGTGCTCTGCCTCTTTAATGCAGACCTACAGCAGTGAACTGGCTAGGTTGTCATAGAAACCTGGTGTGTGGAGACTGCCTGTGAGCTTCTATTGGCTGATAAGGGTCATGTGACCAGGCTACTATTGGCTAATGCATTTTTTGGGAATTTCTCAGGAACGGTACGTCCTGGAGAGCTGAAAACTGTTCTAAAACCTTCCCGGACAGCTGATGTACCTGTGTGTCAAATTTTGTGATTCTAGCTGCAGCGGTGCGGATTCCTTTAGCGGACATACACACACACACACACACACACACACACATACACTCAGCTTTATATATATATATATATATATATATATATATATATATATTATAATAAGAAAGACTTGTGCAAAATGGGCTTTATTTTTCCAAAAACTGGATTTTTTGCCCACAGCAACCAATCAAAGCTGGGCATTAATTTCTGACAGAGTAAAGTGTTTTGTTCAGTTTTTTTCAAAGTGGTTGTGATTTTTTTTGGGAGCGAAACAAGTTAACTGAATGTTTTACCTGTAAAAACTATAACTGCATCAAAACCATGGCAAACACACATGTAAAATATACCATAAAAGTTACAGCCATGGAATAGCAGCATTCTCTAGTAACAAATGGCAACATAAATGTAAATTCACATAAGCATCTACAAATTCTAAAGTGCATTTGAGACCATTTTGGTCACCATCTGGAGCCCTGGAATATTCAGGTTACTAAACATACTAAAATTATAAAATATGCAGTATAGACTTACAATATGGACAGAAAATGTGTAGGGGCAGTGATACTGACCATTGTTGTAATATACTTTAATTACTGAAATCATACATTTCTACTAGAAAAATAGCTCTAAAGTGTCCCATTATGAGCCTTAGCAAAATCCTTCTGTTTACATAACACAGTTACTGTTGAGCAAGTCTCCATTGTTATGTAAACAGAGGACAGAAGGATGTTGCTAAGGCTCAAAATAGGACACTTTAGAGCTATTTTTCTAGTAGAAATGTATGATGATTTCAGTAATTAAAGTATATTACAAAAATGGTCAGCATCACTGCCCCTACACATTACACAAAATATATGACAGTTATACTTTAAAGAGGACCTTTCATGACTTTTAAAAAATGAATCTGCACTATCTACCTGATAGTGCGTCCCCCACTGATGCCAGCAGCGTTGTTTTCTTTGCAAATTGTCCCCCGGTGGCTTCACACGGGCCCCCCGTTCTTCTGTCCGGCTTTATGCTAATTAGAAAGCATCGGAACAGGGAGGAGGAGACTCCCTGTTCCTCAATGGGCGTTGCTTCTGCCCTGCTGTGAGCGCTGTCCAATCAGAGCGGACCGCTCACAGCAGGGCCGAAGGAGTTCAACCCTGCTGTGAGCGGTCCGCTCTGATTGGACAACGCTCACAGCAGGGCAGAAGCAACGCCCATTGAGGAACAGGGAGTCTCCTCCTCCCTGTTCCGATGCTTTCTAATTAGCATAAAGCCGGACAGAAGAACGGGGGGCCCGTGTGAAGCCACCGGGGGACAATTTGCAAAGAAAACAACGCTGCTGGCATCAGTGGGGGACGCACTTTCAGGTAGATAGTGCAGATTCATTTTTTAAAAGTCATGAAAGGTCCTCTTTAAGTAGGATACAGACCTGCAATTCGGGAGGTGAAAAACCCAGACGAAGAAGCAAGGCGAAACGTACGTTGGATTTTCTCATCCCCTGAATTCCAGGTCTGTATCCTACTTAACTTGTCCCACTGGTGTATTAGTATGAAACTTTTATTATTAGTGATGTCTTGCACTGGATGCACTGGATGATATTCTTACTATTACTATACTTTATGATGGGTTTTTAAGGTGTGACCTTGCTATGTTATAGGCATATTTGGCATTTAGACTCCTTCACTTGAGGTGTAGAAGTTGTACATATGTCTTTTTCCTTTTTTTATTTTTTCTCGAGCAATTACATTATACTGTTCCACCCTTGTTCTTGGAGGTATAGGAAATACATACAGATGTTGAGTTCCTTGGGAGGTGGGGTTTTCTGTTCATATTATAAGTGTATATTGCATATTTTATAATTTTAATATGTATACTTCATGATTTTAATAAAGGATGAATTTATATTTGATGTCTGGTTTGGTAATTTCGTTGGTTTACGCATTTGACCACACATTTGTCTCTATATTGGTGCTTGGTGTTTTTACTACACATATTGCAAACAGCAATGTGCATTAAAATACTGAGCTAATATGGCCACAAAGTTTGTCTTCACTTTAGCCAAAGCATTTATACTGTATGACTATGTACTATGTTCAGTGGAATATAGGCTCCCACCACACAATATAGTGAAAAGACACACTCACAAGTGGAAATTTTCCTCCCACACAGGGTTAAGGTTTCCATAGATGGTCTTGGTTCTTTTCTTTGTTTTTCCAACCTGTACAGTAACATAGGGATCACTGGAGCCTGTCTTATCCTTGGCCTGTAGACCCTGTGCACACACCACTGCAAGACAGTAAAGGATAAAGGATAGCATCTTTAAAGCTGAAACAATGGTTAAGTGGATGATTTAAAAAATTATTTTTGATAATGTGAAAACAACACAATCATGAAATCTGTGATATTAAATCACTCACTGATTTCCTGTACAAATGGGGCTCTATGAAGCACTTATACCACTTTGCCACTGCTTACATTTCTGTTGCCTGAAATTTGATACAACATTTTATAACGCTCGGTTAAAATCTGCATTCGCATTTCTGGTTTAGGAACAGAATATCAAAAAATACAAAAGTTATAGATCAGTCACATGACAGACACCAATGGTACTATGAAACTCATTAACCAAAAACAGTTTCCATCAGGTGTAATCAGAAAAAACAATCTTTTCTGCCGTTTATGACAGAACCTGCAACAAAGCTTCCAATGCAAATGTAAATGTCACGCGAGGTCGGCGTCGCGCTCCCTCTGCACGACGTCACCAGACCTCTCCGCCGCCCTAGAGACGAGCAATAGGGAATTGAAGTGCTGGTCTTGTCAGCCAGCACTTCATGAGTTAATTCTCTGTTTGGGTTTAGCCATGTGGTGCTGATCACACCACATGGCTACTTTACATATTGTTTTGACAGCTTGCTCCGCCTCAGGTCATGTGATGCTGGCCACATCACATGATCCTGGGCGGGCTATTTAAAGATGGCAACTGCCTCACTCAGATGCCTGTGATTAGTTACTCTTTGATCAGTGCTTGTGCGACCTTTAGTTTGGATACTTGGATTTGGATACTTGGACTTCGGACTTTGACTTCTCTCTTGCCTCACCCCTGGTATTTATGTGACCTCCTGTGTTTGACCCGGTTTGCTGACTACTCTGCCATTGTGTTTGTTCTGTCTGTGTTTTGTCCTACCCTGTGTTCCCTTTCCCTCCTGCGCACTTACCCAGTGTAGGGACCGTCTTCGTGGTTGTCCGCGGCTGCCTAGGGCCGACTGAGGCAAGTAGGCAGGGAAAGAAGGAGGGGTTCAGTATAGGGCTCACCACCCTTGTCTCCCCTCGTGACAGAATCACAGGCCTTATCTCATGGAGCAGTTGCGGGCCCTCACAGACCAGGTTCAAGGAATGGCTCAAGCTATCCAGGATCTGGCGAGAGGCTCCAACAGCAGGAGCAGCTTCAATCCGCTCCAGTAATGGTTCCCTCCACATCTAACCCTATCGTGGAGCCCCATGTTAAGCTGCCGGATCGGTTTTCGGGGAAACCGGAAGACCTTCCGCTCCTTTAAGGAAAGTATAAAATTATATTTCCGCTTACGCCCCCACTCCTCGGGTTCCGAGCAGCAGCGGGTGGGAATAATTATTTCCTTGCTGCAGGGTGATCCGCAGGAGTGGGCCTTTTCGTTACCCCCTGACTCCCCTAGCCTGCAGACTGTGGACGCGTTTTTTCTGGCCTTAGGCTTATTATATGAGGAGCCCGACTTGACTGCGGTTGCCGAGTCTCAGCTCAGGGACATTCGGCAGGGTAACCGTCCAGTAGAGGACTATTGCACGGAGTTTAGGAAGTGGTGTGTCTCTTCAGGATGGAATGACCCAGCTCTAAGAAGTCAATTCCGGGTGGGGCTGTCTGACCAACTGAAGGACCTTCTAGTATGTTACCCTACTCCTGACTCCTTAGAGGCGACCATGACCTTAGCCATCAAACTTGACCGACGGGTGAGAGAGAGACTGAGAGAACGTTCTGGCATGCCTCAGGTTACCGTGTTGCCAGAAATTTCTCTTCCTAGTCCATCTCCTACCAGAGTTCCGGAGGAACCCATGCAGTTAGCGGGGACCATAAGGGACCAAAGACGCCTGAAGGGAGCCTGTTTTTACTGCGGTGAGATGAACCACTGGCTCCAGCAGTGTCCCAAACTTCCACCTTCTAGGAGATCTCCGGTGGGAAGCAAGGTAACTCCGACGGTGGTAAGAAGGAAAGTTTTGCTACCTATTTCTGTTACCTATGGTCAAATTAAGGGGGAGGGTCAAGCATTTGTTGATTCAGGTTCTGCTGTTAATTTTATTAACTTTGATTTTGTACAAACTGTGGGTATTCCGCTAGTTCCTTTAAGGGAGGCAATTCAAATCATTGCTTTAGATTCCACCCCATTGAATAACGAGAGGGTGGAGTTTTGCACTCCCGAGGTTTCCTTGACTGTGGGTATTTCCCATACTGAGACTTGTTCTTTTCTGGTCCTAAGGGATTTACCTGCTGACCTCGTTTTAGGTCTGCCATGGTTACAGGACCACAACCCTGTGATCAACTGGCCGGCAGGTGAATTAGAGAAATGGGGAGGTGATTGTTCCAATGTTGCAAAGCTATATTGCAGGTTGGAGGTACCACTGAGTCTCTTATCTTGCCCGGATATATCAGAGATTTTCAGGACGTATTCTCCATGTCCGAGACGGAGTTCCTCCCTCCTCACCGGCAATATGATTGTGCCATTGAAGATTATGGAGGGTTCAAGTATCCTAAAGGCCGTATTTACAATCTCTCCACTCCTGAGCGTCAGTCCATGAGGGAGTATCTTAAGGAGAGTCTGGCCAAGGGTCACATCCGGCCTTCAGTTTCCCCCATGGGGGCCGGATTTTTCTTTGTTGGTAAAAAGGATGGAGGATTGAGGCCCTGTATTGATTTCAGGGAACTTAACAAAATCACGGTCAAGAACAGGTACCCGCTGCCTCTTATCCCTGACTTATTGAACCAGATTCAAGGCGCCTGCTGGTTCTCTAAGCTGGATTTGAAGGGAGCTTATAACCTGATTAGAATCAGGGAGGGGGATGAATGGAAAACTGCCTTCAATACCCCTGAGGGTCATTATGAGTACTTAGTTATGCCCTTCGGGCTAAGCAATGCACCCGCTGTGTTCCAAAATTTTGTCAATGACATTTTAGACCTTTTATTGGGAGGTTCATGATTGTCTACATTGATGACATCCTCATTTTTTCAGCAGATTGGGAATCTCACGTTTCTCATACCAGGCAAGTGTTAGAGGTGTTACGTGAGAATAAACTATTTGTCAAAGGGGAGAAGTGTACCTTTGGCGTTCAGGAGGTGGCCTTTTTAGGATACATTTTGACTCCTTTTTCCTGCAAAATGGATCCAGCTAAGGTGCAGGCCATCCTTGATTGGGTGCGACCCTCCTCCCTTAAGGCGCTCCAACGATTTTTAGGGTTTGCGAACTTTTATCGCAAATTTATTAAAAATTTTTCGTTGGTGGTCAAACCAGTTACGGATCTGACTCGCAAGGGAGCAGATCTAGTTAATTGGCCCCCTGCAGCTATTGAAGCCTTTGAGAAGCTAAAACAGTGTTTCACTAATGCCCCTGTGTTAATCCAGCCTGACCAGAATGAACCCTTTGTAGTTGAGGTGGATGCATCTGAGGATGGGGTAGGGGCAGTACTGTCCCAGGGGTCCTCCACCTTAACTAACCTTAAGCCTTGTGCTTTTTTTTCCCGCAAGTTCTCGTCTGCTGAGAGGAACTATGATATCGGTAATAGGGAGTTGTTGGCCATTAAGTGGGCATTTGAGGAGTGGCGTCACTTCCTGGAAGGGGCATTACATCGCATTGTAGTCCTCACGGATCATAAAAATCTTATGTTTCTGGAATCCGCTAAACGCTTGAATCCCAGACAGGCGAGGTGGGCTTTGTTCTTTACCCGTTTTGATTTTTGTGTTACTTTCAGACCAGGAAGCAAGAACATTAAGGCTGATGCCTTATCCCGAAGCTTTCAGGCGTATCAGCCTCCTGACGTCCCTTCTGAGCCCATCCTGCCAGCTGACATCATCGTGGCCGCTACCTCGTCTGATCTGGCAGCTGAGATCTTAGCAGGACAGCATCTCGCTCCCACTGGTACCCCCTATGACAAACTGTTTGTGCCGGCCCATTTGCGTTTGCGACTGCTGAGTGAGTGCCATAACTCTGTATTGTGTGGACATCCGGGTATCAATGCTACCAAGGAGTTAGTCTCTAGGCAGTATTGGTGGCCATCGATTTCCCGGGATGTTCAAGCTTTTGTAATTGCGTGCAATACTTGTGCCAGGTCCAAGAATCCCAAGACACGACCTATGGGTGAGCTACGTCCCTTACCCATACCTAGCAGACCATGGTCGCATTTGTCCATGGACTTCATCACGGATTTGCCTTGCTCTGAGGGTAAAACTGTGATTTTGGTTGTAGTTGACAGATTTAGCAAAATGTGTCATTTTATTCCGTTGTGTAAATTACCTTCTGCTAGGGTCTTGGCGTCTGTATTTTTGGACCACATAGTTAAACTGCATGGTATTCCAGAAAATATCGTATCGGACAGGGGGGTGCAGTTTGTGTCTAAATTTTGGAGAGCCTTCTGTAAGAAGATTGAAATATCTTTGTCCTTTTCGTCGGCCTTTCACCCGGAGACCAACGGTCAGACTGAGCGTCTTAATCAATCTGTTGAACAGTATCTCAGATGTTATGTGACAGATAACCAGCTTGTGTGGGCCAGATACCTGTCTCTGGCCGAATTCGCTATTAATAACCGAGTGAATTCTTCTTCTGGGGTTTCACCTTTCTTCTGTAATATGGGCTTTCATCCGCGCTTTGGTTCCTTTTCCTCATCCTCTTCGGTTGTCCCAGAGGTCAATGTTGTTTCTCAAGAACTGTGCACAGTTTTGGGCACGGGTTCAGCTGAACCTGGAAAAGGCCCAAGGAGTCCAAAAGACTAAAGCTGATAAGAAACGTTCTAAGGGTGTGGATTTCAAGGTGGGGGACAGGGTATGGTTGTCGACAAAAATCTTCGCATGAAAGTACCATCGTATAAGTTTGCGCCTCGCTTCATTGGTCCATACAGGATCACCAAGGTGATCAATCCGGTATCTTTTGAATTATGTTTACCCGACTCCCTTCGCGTTCATAATGTTTTTCACATGTCTTTGCTGAAGCGTTATGTTGCTCCTATTGGTCCAGAGGAACAGCCCTCACCTCCGGTAGAGGTGGAGGGACAAGTGGAGCACGAGGTTGCTAGAGTCATTGATGTGAGGAAGGTCCGGAATTCCTTTCAGTACCTCGTACACTGGAAGGGATTCGGGCCAGAGGACAGATCTTGGGTACCGTTGACCAGGATGCATGCAGACTCGCTCATCCGAAAGTTCCATCTGCAGCATCCCGATAAGCCTGCTCCCGCTGGTAAGGGTCCGGTGGCCCCTCTTGAAGGGGGGGGTACTGTCACGCGAGGTCGGCGTCGCGCTCCCTCTGCACGACGTCACCAGACCTCTCCGCCGCCCTAGAGACGAGCAATAGGAATTGAAGTGCTGGTCTTGTCAGCCAGCACTTCATGAGTTAATTCTCTGTTTGGGTTTAGCCATGTGGTGCTGATCACACCACATGGCTACTTTACATATTGTTTGACAGCTTGCTCCGCCTCAGGTCATGTGATGCTGGCCACATCACATGATCCTGGGCGGGCTATTTAAAGATGGCAACTGCCTCACTCAGATGCTGTGATTAGTTACTCTTTGATCAGTGCTTGTGCGACCTTTAGTTTGGATACTTGGATTTGGATACTTGGACTTCGGACTTTGACTTCTCTCTTGCCTCACCCCTGGTATTTATGTGACCTCCTGTGTTTGACCCGGTTTGCTGACTACTCTGCCATTGTGTTTGTTCTGTCTGTGTTTTGTCCTACCCTGTGTTCCCTTTCCCTCCTGCGCACTTACCCAGTGTAGGGACCGTCTTCGTGGTTGTCCGCGGCTGCCTAGGGCCGACTGAGGCAAGTAGGCAGGGAAAGAAGGAGGGGTTCAGTATAGGGCTCACCACCCTTGTCTCCCCTCGTGACAGTAAACTTACAAAGAAAAAAAGGGGATTTCAGTCAGCACATCCCAGTGTGCAGGTGCACGTTGCTATGGCTAAATGCACAAGGAAAGGAAAATACATACAATGCAACGGCACACTGCCAACCAGATAAAGCACAAAATGCCATAGTGATATGAGGTATTCTGAAGCTAATGCTATGCTTGTTTAATAAATTAGAGATTCTTGGCAAATATATTTTGTACAAAATTATCTGAGCCCGTCCACCAAGTCGTCAAGCTGATCTCTGTAGGACGGGAACCTAACACTATTTCCTACCTGTTATGTGCCAACCTTGGCTTCCGTATAATCAGGGGGTGTTGGTTCAACATGCATGCTGGATCCACTCCTACTTTTGCCATTTCTGGTGCTTCAAAGGCCTCCACTAATTCAGGAATGCAGGTACCAACATGCATGCCGAGCCCACTCGGCTTTATAGTTACACTAATTAAAATCAGCCTATGGGGCAGACAGGCTAGTCAGGAGTGCATGACCAAATGGAGTAGCCACACTTCCAGTACAAACTTACAAAGAAAAAAAGAGGATTTCAGTCAGCACATCCCAGTGTGCAGGTGCACATTGCTATGGGAAAGATTATTCATGGTGTAAAGAAAGCATATGGAGGCATTATCCACACTGTAGGGAGACAGCAGGGACCAATTGGAGACTGTAAAGCCTGGGTAATAGGAGCTATGCTATCACACATTGTTGTACTAATTGGGGTTAGTAAAAGTGATCTATTACTACAGATTTTAGGTTGTTTGCATTCTTTGATACATCAATAATTCCAGTAACCCTAGCTTCTGGTATTGAAGTGAAACTTCAGTCTGATACAAACAGTTTTGGGTTGTATTTAGTTGATATATAACTACTTCCATTCACCCTTGTTTGTGGAGTGAATTTGCGGCCTGATAAACCAGTTTTGGAGTGTATTTATTTTAAATATATGAAAGTACTTCCATTTATCCTTGCTTCTATACTGAAAGTGCAGTCTGATACAACCAGTTTTGGGGTGTATTTAGTTGATATATAACTACTTCCATTCTTCCTTTCTTCTGGGGTTAATTTGTGTCCTGCTACAACCAGTTTTGGGGTATATTTATTTTAAATATAAGTATGTCCTTTCATCCTTGCTTCTGTACTGCAAGTGTGCTCTGATATACCCAGTTTTGGGGTGTATTTAGTCAGGGCCATATTTAGGGTTCATGCTGCCCTAGGCACTTTCTGTGATGACGCCCCCCCCCCCCCCCCCCCAACGTGACCCATTCCCCCACGCCCCCAAATAGTAGCATCCCCCCCATCCCATAGTAGCCTCCTCCCCCCACAGTAGCATAGTAGCCTCTCCTTAGAACCCCCCACCCCATAGTAGCCTCGTTACCCCCACCCCCCATAGTAGCCTCTTCTCACCCCCCCACCTCATAGTAGCCTCCCCTCATTACCCCACCCCATAGTAGCCTCCTCCCCCCACAGTAGCATAGTAGTCTCTCCTCAGTAGCCCCCCAACCCCATAGTAGCCTTGTTACCCCACCCCCCATAGTAGCCTCCTCCTGGATTTATTACAGTGACCTATCCCCCCCCAACCCCCTGGATACTGAAAATGGTCCTCTACCAAGCCAATTAACCCCCGCCCAACTACCCCCACCATCCCCATACACTCAACTACCCTCAGTCTGTACCCCCCACCTGCCGCTGGTGCACCTAGCTTTTCTGATGCCCAAGGCAAATATTGAAACACCCCCCCATGCCAAATTCTCAACCTAAATCCCTTCCCTCCAGTCCTACTGTTAAAGGGGTTGTCCTCTTTTTACTACTAATGACCTATCCTCACGATAGGTCATCAATATCAGATCGGCTGGGGTCCTCCAGCACCCTGACGATCAGCTGTTTGAAGAGAGAGCAGAGCTCATATGAGAGCTGCTTTCTCTGCTCTGTTCACCTGCTCGCCATAGAATTTGCAGTGAAGAGCAGTAAACAGAGCAGAGAAAGCAGCGCTCATACAAAAAAAAAAAAAAGACAACCCCTTCAAAGACAGACTTGGAAAACATTTCATACAGCACTACAGAGCATACAGGGTCATACAGCGCCACATACAGCTCTTACATCCAGTGACTTCTCTTCTCTGATGTAGACGTTCTCTTTCCTCTTCTTCTGTCAGACCAGACCGCCATGGTGACTTCTTTCAGCTGTGCCTCGTCTCTGAAGAGTTCAACAAACAGACATCTTACTTTCCTACTTTTCCATCATCCTCTCACCTTCTCCACATCTCACCCTGCCCACCCCCCATACTATACTACAGAAACAGCCCCCCTGAAAATACTGGCACCACACAGAAAAACAGTACCCCCCTTACCTTTCAGATCAGATCCCCATATCAAACCCCAGATGAGACCCCCCATCTACAGACCCCCATTAGACCTCCAAACTCCCATATCTGACCCTCATTAGACCTCCAAAGCCCCAATCAGCCCCTCATTAGACCCCCAGACCCCCAATCAGATCCTCATTAGACCCCCAGACCCCCTATCAGACCCCCATTAGACCTCCAGACCCCCTATCAGACCCTCATTAGGCCTCTAGACCCCCTATCAGACCCTCATTAGACCCCCAGACACTCAATCAGACCCCCATTAGAACTCCAGACCCCCTATCAGACCCTCATTAGGCCTCCAGACCCCCAATCAGACCTCCAGACCCTCAATCAGACCCCTCTAGACCCCCCCAGTCAGACCCTTCAGGCCCCTAATCAGACCTCCTTCAGACCCCTAATTAGATCCCCAATCATACCCCCCTTCTGGCCCCATATCATACTCTTCTGGCCCCCATATAGAACTCTCCTTCTGGGGCCCATGTCAGACCCCCCCTACCTTCTTGGCCCCATGTCAGAACCCCCTTTTCTGGCCCCCATTTTAGACCCCCCTTTCTGGTCCCCATTTCCTGTCCCACCATTTCAGACCCCCCCATTCTGTCCCACCATTTAAGACCCCCCCATTCTGTCCCACCATTTCAGACCACCCCCCATTCTGTCCCACCATTTCAGACCCCCCCCATTGTGTCCCACCATTTCAGATCCCCCCCCATTCTGTCCCACCATTTCAGACCCCCCCCATTCTGTCCCACCATTTCAGACCCCCCCCCCATTGTGTTCCCACCATTTCAGATCCCCCCCCATTCTGTCCCACCATTTCAGATCCCCCCATTCTGTCCCACCATTTCAGACCCCCCCATTCTGTCCCACCATTTCAGATCCCCCCCCATTTCAGACCCCCCCCATTGTGTCCCACCATTTCAGATCCCCCCCCATTCTGTCCCACCATTTCAGATCCCCCCATTCTGTCCCACCATTTCAGACCCCCCCATTTCAGATCCCCCCCATTCTGTCCCACGATTTCAGATCCCCCCATTCTGTCCCACCATTTCAGATCCCCCCCCCCATTCTGTCCCACCATTTCAAATCCCCCCCATTCTGTCCCACCATTTCAGATCCCCCCCATTCTGTCCCAACATTTCAGATCCCCCCCCATTCTGTCCCACCATTTCAGATCCCCCCCTCATTCTGTCCCACCATTTCAGACCCCCCATTCTGTCCCACCATTTCAGATCCCCCCCCATTCTGTCCCACCATTTCAGATCTCCCCTCCATTCTGTCCCACCATTTCAGATCCCCCCCATTCTGTCCCACCATTTCAGACCTCCCCATTCTGTCCCACCATTTCAGACCCCCCCATTCTGTCCCACCATTTCAGATCCCCCCCATTCTGTCCCCACCATTTCAGATCCCCACATTCTGTCCCCTTTTCAGACCCCCCCCCCATTCTGTCCCCACCTTTTCAGATCCCCCCCCATTCTGTCCCCACCTTTTCAGATCCCCCCCCATTCTGTCCCCACCTTTTCAGATCCCCTCCCCATTCTGTCCCACCTTTTCAGATCCCCCCATCTGTCCACTTTCAGATTCCCCCCCCATTCTGTCCCCACCTTTTCAGATTCCCCCCCCATTCTGTCCCCACCTTTTCAGATCCCCCCCCATTCTGTCCCCACCTTTTAAGATCCCTTTTTGGCCCCCACTTCAGACCTCAGATCAGACAAGAAAAAAAAAAAAAAAAAAACTTACCTCCGGTCCTGTCTGTGTCCCCTCTCTCTCCTCTTCCAGGGGCCGCGCTGAAGTCACCTGACCTCCTGCAGCGTCAGGTCAGAGGGCGCTCTGTACGTCCTGACGCTGCAGGCAGTCAGGACACAGCAGCGCCGGCCTCAGGAAGAGCAAGCAGGAGGAGGGGTAAGTACTGTACAGCGCTACCAGCGCTTCACTCCCCCTCCTCCTGCAGGCTAGTGAGCGCTTCCATTATGGAAGCGCTCGCTAGTATTCCCTTTATAAGATTTTTTTTTAAATCGTTATATACTCGTGGCGGGGTGCCGCCCCCCGCAACCTGCCGCCCTAGGCACCGTGCCCCCGGTGCCTAGTTGTTAATACGGCCCTGTATTTAGTTGATATATAACTACTTCCATTCACCCTTGCTTCTGTACTGAAAGTGTGCTCTGATACAACCAGTTTTGGGGTGTATTTAGTTAATATAACTACTACCATTCTTCCTTTGTTTTGGGGTGAATTTGCGGCTTGATACTACCAGTTCTGGGGTGTATTTAGTTGACATATAAGTACATCCATTCCTCCTTGATTCTGGGATGAAAGAGCGGTCTGGCATGCTTCATGGGTGAAGAAAGCATTCTCTCCAGGCTTAAAAAAAAAAAAAAAAAAAAAAAGGACAGTAGAGGTGATCAAACCATAAAGACCTAAAACAGATAACCTGAAAAGGCCTCTTCTCTACACACTTTTAGGATGGTCAAATTCTTTTACACTTAATTTGATGCGTCAATCAGTAGTTGTGGATTTGGTGTGAAAAAGTGGCCTGAAACTACACACTTTAGGGTGAGTTCACACTTCAGTTATTTCCATCATTTTTTGTGAGCCAAAACCAGTAGTGAAGCCTACTCAGATAAGGAGTAATGGAAAGGTCTGCACCTGTTCTGTGTTTTTGACCCAAACCTGGTTTGATACTACACATTTTAGGGTGTTCAAATTCTTTTACACTTAATTTGATGCGTCAATCAGTAGTTGCGAAGTTGGTGCGAAATAGGGGCCTGACGATATTGCTCTTTTATCCTTGCAATTAATGTTACAGTATACTTAGTCTGACAGACATGTGAGGAGGAGAGATCATCTGTTTCCTCTGGTAGGCGGGCAAGTAGCGACAATGAGAGTCGCATTGGAGCTGGTGTTGCGAGCGGTCAGGCACGTGGCCCTGAGACTGGTGAGGGTGACATCAGTGACATGCAGACAGTAGTGGATGATGATGATTTAGTCGATGACAAGAGGGAGTCGGGAGAAGAGGCAGCTTCATCACCATCAGGAGAAGAGGGTGGCAGCTTGTGCGTGAGGCAGCGGCTGAGCCAGCAGGATGGTAGCAAGGCCATGAGTCAGCAGGGTGGCAACAGTGTGAGATCTGTAGCCCAACATGCTTGGTGTAGACTGCCTGCAACGTAGGAGCCTACCTGTCCAGAAACAAGTAGCGGTGCACGGGTTCGCGGAGACAGCGATAGCAGGCAGTCAGCACGGAGTGGTGGGGGGGAAATGCTATACTCGCCAGTGTATGGGGGGTACAAGCTCTCCTTGGGGAGAGAGCACCTTAATCGGCGTGAGGAGACTTATAGGCCATTCATGCTCCTCTGGAATTCTGGGAGGAAGGGAATGTAAATAAGCTCTTTACAAGCTCTGCCTATAATGCCACTAGATGTAAGGCAGCGATCCTGTAAGTCAATGTTCAGCTCTTTAAATAAGCCTTGAGACATGACTCAGATATTAAATAAGCCAGCACCTCATCTGCAGACAGCTGTTTCAGGGTGATTGCTCCTCATCAGTGCAGAGCAGAGCGTACTGGCTTAACTGGGTAGGAGGCCTGTCAGGTTTTGGGGGGTACAATCTCTCCTTGGGGAGAGAGCACCTTAATACTCGGCAGTGTAGGCATTTTTCCCCCTGCAGGGCTCAATAGGAACTAGTGCTCTAATAACCTGGAATTCTTCAGAGAGATCCAGGCTATTAGAAGGAAAGACTTCCCTTATCTCTGCAAGAGGGACCTGTTTGGGCCCCGGAAGTGGTCCCAAAGAAAACAGCCTTAGATGCCATGGTTACAATCGACCGCTGCATCTGAGGGTTAAAATGTCTTCAATTGGCATTACGGGCATTTAAAACAGCAGAGACCCAGTGGCTATGGTGCCCGCTGTGCTTGTGAGCAGGCACTATCTTTAAAGACCTGAGCCTTGCTGTACATGTACGGCGCTGGTCATGAATGGGTTAAGAAGCGCTGGATTTTCTTCCATTGTGGATACAGTTGCTGAGGTTCTGTGGTTTCCTGCACTCCTTGGCGGATCTGGATTGATATGAGTAGAGCTAGGGTGATGAGCATTACTTTCAATGACATTGTGTGTCTTCATAATCTGTTATCAAAGTAGCATGGAGTGTGGATAATAAAACCAATAGTCAGAAAAGGAGTTACATATTACCCTAGAAATTGCACAGTAAACATCTCACTAACAAAGTACCACAGAAATGTGAAAGCTCTTGAGTACCAACAGTAAACAAGTAACAGGGCATAGTTATGCTATTTCTGGTCAGCGTCTAAACATAATCATCACTGAAGGAGTTTGTGTTAGAACACTGTCACAAATTAAATAATGGGAAAATCAATATACTATACAGAAAATATATCATTCCCCTTGCAACAGTTTTCTTGCAAACAAAAATGTAATAAAGTCCATGTTTGGATCTTTTTAAGTGTCACTGTGACTAAATGTAATGTTAAGGTATTTCTACGTTGCCCACACCACTTTCTGAGGAGGGGGTATGATGAGAAAATAGTATGGGCCAACATGCAGAGAGTTTACTAGCGTTTTCTGATGTAAATAGACACTGAAATCTATGGCAGCACTAAGCTGCTGTAGGTTACAGTTTAGGAGCCTGGACTGCTGGAGGATGTACCTAGTTTATGACAAGGCCTACACCTTATCATATATTAAAGGGCATATGTCAACGGATTTGTATCTATGAAACTGGTTTACCTGTTACATGTGCACTTGGCAGCTGACCCTAGAGGGTCTGCTCTCTCTGCAGCTGCCGCACCCTCTCCACTTTGATTGACAGGGCCAAGCAGTGAAAATGTCATCATGCCTGGCCATGTCATGCCTGGCCATCAAAGTGCAGAGGGTGTAGCAGTTTCATACACAGCAGAGCCTCTAGATGTAACTGCAATGCCCATGTTGCTCCTAGAGGCTCATTTGAAAATACTAGAACATACTGTATGAATATGGGACCAACACTGATGCATTTAGCTGGAAAGTGCACATGCAACAGGTCAGCCAGTTTCATAGGTACAAATCTGCTGACAGATGCCCTTTAAATGCATCCTTCTGCAGCATAGGGAAAATCAAGAAAAGTGTACCAAATGTAAGTCTATACTGAGTTATAGAGTTAAATACTAGGCAGAAATATGTGTCAGTGCATCTGCAGACAGTTTAAGTGTTGGTGTGGGGGATAGGGAAATAATCACATAGTAGGTTGACTACTTATGTTTTACACTACAGGAAGCTTTTTTTCCTAATCTGCATATTTTAACTCACAGAAGACATTGGGCCCAAATCTGTTATTGCGACCATACTGCACTATTTCCAAAGTCAATTGTCAGTAGCAGTGTCTTCAGTTTGTGAAAATGGCAGGACATTTTATTGTGCCTCTCCATCTTTAAGTTCCACAAAACCGACTTGCAAACCATTCCATACTTTGTCTGTGTACATTAGGATCAAAAATGTCATGAATACAAAAGGATTCCAAACAAAAGACCCAGAGCCAGAATATGGGTAGTAGCAGCACCACCTATCCAGCCAGAAGTAGTAGTAGTAGGCCGCAATAGTCCCTGGTTAGTGGTTTCAGAAAGGCTTAACATTATCATAGAGAATAAAGAGAATGAGATTGTGGACTGGATAGCTCACTTCTCCTCTCAGTGACAGCAGGATCATGTGGAGATGACTTCTAAGGCCTCATACAGACATCCGTGGACCATGGTCCATGAAAACCCGGCCTGCGGTCCTGCTGAGTGCACGGAGTCATTGGTTGCTATGACGCCATGCACTTCATGCACTCAGCAGGACCGCAGGCCAGGTTTTCACGGACTGTGGTCCACGGATGTCTGCATGAGGCCTAAGTCTGACACAATACATAACATTCCTCCTGCTCCTCCTCCTTGCAGCCCCACTGAAGGTTTTCAGTGAAGTCCTCTCTGTCTTCACTGCCCTTGGCTAGTAGGGAGCCTTTCTTTGTCCTAACAAGTGTCAAGAAAACCCCACCACGCCCTACGGCAGATAGTTAAGAGAGTCTTCATGTTCACGATTTATGTAAGAGCAGTCAGCATTTGTACATGCCCAGAGGAGGAGATTCAGGAGGAGGCTAGAGATCCTATGCATAGCTGTGTTAGTGGCTATAAAATTCTAAATGGATAAATTATTGCTTTACCAAATCAAGTGTTTACACATAATTCTCCACTATCCCATCAGTATAGGAAATAATTAATTATTCTGAATGATTCACAGAAAGTGCTGGTAATAATTAGAGATGAGTGAATTTCTCAAAAATTTGTTTCGGCCGGTTCGCCGAATTTTCTGAAAATATTTGATTCGATACGAATTTATTTGTGGCGAATGGCGTTAAAAACGGCTATTTCCTGGCTGCAGAGAGCCTGTATAGTGGTGTAGAACACTGTGCCTTGCAGTAACACGCATAGGGAGTCTGCTGTGGTAGTGAAAAAATACTGTTAGTCACTATGACACGCAGATGACAGGAGTTGCTCTTAGAACCAATGCACACTTCACTTATTTGACCAGTTATGGGGCCAAAACTGACCAAATAACTCAAGTGTGAACTCAGCCTTATAGATTAATGTTAGCTTCAGGTATAAAGAACCGTGCAGAGGCCCAAGATAATACTATAGTGTGAAAGAGCACACTCCTTTTACACCATTGTTACACAACTGATTCTACATAGATTTCTACAGAACCTGTTCTATTAAACGCTTATACAAGCAAAGCCCCCCGACAGAGTGGAGTGGGTGTCAGCAGTTCCGTAAGTTTGTGTTGACGTCACTGATTATTTTGCCCTTCCTCTGATCCGTCAGAGCGATGACCCCCAAAAAATGGATCCTGTCTGTTGAGCATCCGCCTTCACTGGGTCAGCATTTGGTCAGTAATCCATCAGTATTTCTAAAGCCAAAAAAAAAAAAAAACAGGAGTGGATCCAAAACAGAGATGACACGTGAATGGAATATTTGCATGTCTTCTGTGTTTCTTACCCACTCCTGCTTTTGGCTACCAAATCATAAGCCAATTCTGATGCAAAATAGGGACCATGTCATGCAGGCCTTACAGCTGCTACATAGACAGGATCTGTTTTGCGTCTCATTTTTCCTTCCTTCTGACAGATCAGAAGAAGGGTCAAATAAATGATGATGTCAACCAGGCCAAAAAGGCAAAACAGTGGCCCAGTCATGAAGTGGGGAGGGTGAGAACAGCATGAGAAGTCCACAGAGTGGCACAATGACAGAGTGTGGAGGTAGCAGCAGCATGAGGAGGCCACAGAGTGGCACAATGAAAGAGCATGGAGGTAGAAGCAGAATCAGGAGGAGGCCACAGAGTGGCCACTGACAGAGTGTGGAGGTGGCAGAAGCAGCATCAGGAGACCTGAGTGGTGAGGTGGCAGCAGCATCAGGAGGCCACAGAGTGACCCGGTGACAGAGTGGGGAGGTGGGTGGCAATACCAGTGCCAGGTGAAGATGGTGGGTGACAGTAGGAGTACCTGGCAGCAGGTGTGGCATCAGGTGGGTAGCAGCATCAGAATAGTAGCTGAGGCAGGTAACCAGAAGAAACCGGTCTCTTTTGTCAAAGTGTTGGTGTGGCACCATGGATGATCTAGTCTGATGCATCAGTCATTGATGTTTAAAAATTCTGGCTGATCCACGCCTGATTCATATTAAAACAGGTCAGTCTCTCCACATTTTGAGTGGCCTGGCGAGTTCTTATTGGGGTAACTATGGCCCCCACCGCACTAAACACCCACTCTGATCCAGGGCAAACTCTGCCAGTTGCAGCTAAAAATCCAATTTGGCTGTCCAGTAGTCCAGCGGATCTTCAAAGTGGGGTGGCAGGGTGCACTACAAGTATGCCACCACCTAGTTTCTTCACTATGCCACCACCTAGTTTCTTCACTAAGGTGGGCGCGGAGGGCCCCACCGGTCAGACCTGCGAGAGGATGGACGATGGTGCAGATAGGCAGCGGCCAACTGACTACATAGGATGTCTCGATAGTAGTTCAGTTTGTGTAAAAAAAAGGCCTACATTTTGGACCAGTAGCGAGGGTCCAACAAGGTGTAGAGCCAGAAGTCATCCTTCTGCCGAATGGTGACAATTCGGCTGTCACTACGCAAGCAAGTGAGCATGCATCAGGCCATTTAAGCAAGTGACTCGGAGGGAATCCCTGCCTCTATCTCCACTGCATACTGCCACGGTGTGTCTGGGTCCTCTGTCACGTCCTCCTCATTGCCCTGTAGCTCCTCTGGCTGCTCCTGCTCCTCCTCTCCTGTCACCTGTGTAGAAAAACAACCCATTTCGCTACACATTTATTGTGCTCCAATGTCCTCCTCTTCCTCCAGTTCAGTCCCCATAGGGCTCATGTGGCTGTGAGATATAGGCACCACGTCTCCAGTCCTCTGACCAGACAGATTTACCAGCATCTTGGAGGGTGGAAGTCCAAAGGGTGGAAACGTCGCATATAAGCCTATGTTGGGGGATGCTATTCTGCCGCTGCATCTCAGAAAGGGTGTGCGTACAAAGTTTCTTGGCCATTTTTAGGACAACCAGATTGAACACGTGCGCCATACATGGCGCATGGCTCAGCCCTCCTTAATGCAGCGCCGACACCATGTTCTTCACGTTGTCGGCCAATATGGTTTCAATTTTGAGTTGTCGAGGAGAAAGCCAGGATTTGATTTCTTAATAAAGGTCACAGAGCAGTTCCTCCCCTGTGTGACTCTGTTCAAATGAGGTGTAGAACAGCATGACACCACCGTTCCCTGCACATGTGGTATGATGGAGCAGCACTGTGAATTGTCCTTGCAGTGGAGGCTGAAGACTCTGTGGAGGATGAGGAGGCAGAGGCGGACCAACAGCGTAAGAACGTGGAGGCAGAAGCTACATCACCTGGCCAAGTTGCTTGTGTGGCCAGACAGGAACCAAATTCACCCAGCGGGCCATAAAGGACATGTTTTGTCCCTGACCGTAGTTACAGCTCCACATGTCAATGCCTACAGTAATGCGGGCCCGCAAATATACGTTCGTGTGAATGGGGCCTTAGGGGGGACGTGATTAACCTGTACAAATATATAAACGGACCATACAAAATATATCAAGGGAAGCTATTCTGTGTTAAACCCCCCTCAAAAAACAAGAGGTCACTCCCTACAACTGGAGAAAAAAATATTTGGTCATAAGAGGCGACAAGCATTCTTTACAGTAAGATCTGTGAATCTCTGGAATAGCCTGCCACAGGAGCTGGTCACAGCAAATACAGTAGTTGGCTTCAAAAACAGTTTA
The DNA here is from genome assembly GCA_900303285.1 of Rhinella marina. NCBI lineage: Eukaryota > Metazoa > Chordata > Amphibia > Anura > Bufonidae > Rhinella > Rhinella marina. The sequence continues at coordinate 36,865 of ONZH01029140.1, forward strand.
GATGAGTTTTTAATTCAAAATAAAATTTAGGCTTAGGTTCTACACACCCTTTCATTTTGGCCTAACCTCTTTTTAAAAGGAAGATAGACATTGATCCAGGGATCGATATAGCAGGATTACAGGTTGGACTTGATGGACTTTTTCTAACCTTAACAACTACGTATGTAACTATATAACTAATACACCCCAAAAAAGGCTTTAGGACATATAACTGCACCGCTGAACGGCTAATAAGCCCCTTTTTTGCACTATTACACCTCAAAAAAGGTTGTACTTTTGTAACTGCACCAATAAACGGCAAATAAGTCCTTTTTTTTGTTTTCCACTAATACACCCCAAAAAAGGCTTTAGAACATATAACTGCACCGCTAAACAGCAAATGAGACTCTTTTTGTTTTCTACTAATACACCCTAAAAAAGGCTTTGTGACATTTAACTGCACCATGGAACGGCTAATAACACTTTTTGCCAGCAATACACCCCAAAAGAGGTTGTACTTTTGTAACTGCACGGCTGAACGGCTAATAAGCCCTTTTTTTTGTTTTCCACTAATACACCACAAAAAAGGCTTTAAAGGCTATGTACACCATTTTACACTAAAAATCAATAACCCCATATCTTACTGTAATGCAGCACATAATAAAATTGCACTTATTAGTTTTCTGGTATCAACTTTGCGTCACATGCATTCAGAAATGCTTTTCTATGAGTTTTGCACATTGCTGTCTTCTCCTGAGAAGCTCTGTGGGCGTTCCTGTCACATGCACCAGCACAGCTCCACAGCCCTGCCCCCACATCATGTTACACATCACAGCTAGCAGCTTCTAACACACAGTATAAGCTGATGAAACTTTGATTTCATTCCAATCCATAACATGGTGAGTCTTATAGTATGCTACAGCCTGTAATCAGCAGATCTTGTTCTCACTTTCCATTCTGTAGAAAGTCCATTATTTGTAGACACAATAAAGATGTAGCAGCGCTAGCGATCACAGGAGAATCACGTGAGCGCAGAACAATATTTTGTAAATAGAGTACGCATCTGATGATTTGTACGCTAATGCTACGCATTGTATGCTAATGTGTACGAATTTGTATGCTAATGCTATGCACTGTGCACTGTACGCTAATGCGTACGCATTTGTATGCTAATGCGTACGCATTTGTATGCTAACGCTTACAAATTTACCTAATTAGCGTATTTTTATTGCGAGTGAAAGGAGTGAAGAGGAGAAGTCGCGATTCGTTAGCAACGCTATGCGAAAACAGTGATCCCTAGCGCGGCTACATCTGTAGATATTTCTGCTGACAATGTTAGTGCAGTGATCTACAGTCAGAACTATGGAGTAGAACCATACGCAGGATAGAGATCTCATTACTGACAGCTCTCACTACATGCACTCTCTTCTCAACACAGTATTGAGTGTGTAGTCTCTTAGTACAGTAGGTGTGTACGCTCTCTTCTGAATACAGTATTGTGTGCAGTCTCTTCTGAATACAGTATGTATGTGCAGTCCGCACAGTGAGCGGTCACTTCTCCCACATAGATTAGTACAGTGTGACGACACACGATGCTATGTTCACATAGAAATACACTGGGGTGGCGGGGGGGGAGATTTATCAAAACTGGTGCAAAGTAGAACTGGCTTAGTTGCCCATAGCAACCGATCAGATTCCTCCTTTCATTTTCAGGCTATGAGCTAAAACGTTGCGACTAGCGTTTCACGAACTTGTGTTTCAAGTTCTGCATACAAGGTTTAGGTTAGCGAAGAATTCTGTTATGGATTCCGCTACCACGGACCATAAGAGTCCATTCACACGTCCAGCCATGTGCGTTCCACGTTTTGCGGTCCGCACATGGCCGGCACTATGATAGAAATGCCTATTCTTGTCCGTGGCTGCGGACAAGAATAGGACATGCTCAATTTTCTTTCCGCGGAACGGAAGTGCTTTTTCAGCCCCATTGAAAATGAATGGGTCTGCAATCCTTCCGCAAAATTGCGGAACGGATGCGGACCCATTATGCAGACGTGTGAATGGACCTTTAGTTATGGTCCTAGCAGAATCCATAATGGAATTCTTGCATAACCTAAACCTGAACCTTGTACGCCAAACTTGAAACATAAGTTCGCTCATCCCTAGTTACGAGCACAGGGGCAAATAAAGTCTGTTTCTTTTCACTCATTTTTTGTGAGAGTGCTACCATTTTTTTATTCTTATACTGTCCTGGATTTGTTGCCGGATCCATTGGCCTGCGCCTCCGTATTTATGTTTGGCTTGATGTGTGCCATTGTTATAAATATATATATATATATATATATATATATATATATATATATATATTATAGATATATTTTTAGAGATGAGTGAATCATGCAAAAAATTATTCGACGAACATTCGCCGAACTTTTCCCTAAAATTCGTATATTCCGACGAATAGATTGTTGTATTGCGTACAAATATACGTTATTATGTGCTATTTGCGAATATTCGCTCACTAATAACGAACGTTCTTTTTCAAAAGGTACGCAACTTTATACGCTTTTAATTCTATACACTGTTGCGTACGAAATATAAGTCTCTGTGAATGCACCGCCCACAACGCTAGGTCGTGGCGTACGAACCTCAGAGTCAGAGCGAATTTTGCAAGATGGCAACGGCAAGCAGGCGTTGTGTCCATTCAGCTCTGAAGAGCTAAAGTACATGGGTCCAGAAGATGGACAAGCTGGGCTATGATGGCAGTGGCACCATCAACACCGCCCCACCAGAAAAAAATAAAATAGTGGAGCGGGTGATACAAGGCCTGCGCCATCAACTGCTCAGAGTGAGCGGACCCCCGGGCCAGGTCCAGAGGAAGTGGTTGGACCTCCAAATTGAAGTGCCCAGAGCGGGCTAAGGCAGATCCGGGATGAGATACGAGAGGGTGAGTAACCAAAAATATTTGATAAGTAACATGTTAAAAATTAGTTTACTGTCTGTATTGTATATGTACCAGTGGCCATTAAGAAAACCGTATAGGACAACGTGGGAGTGAGTAGTGCGCTGCAGCAATTTTCTTTCATGCTAGGCCACGCCTCTAACTCCACTCAAAGGCTAGGGCTACACGGCGACATTTGTCGCGCGACAATTTTTATAATGGAAGTCTATGGTGTCGCACTGCGACATGCGACATGCTGCGACTGCGACACGACAGTCGCAGAAAAGTCCATCCAGGATGTAAAAATTGTCGCGAACACTGTCGCGAGTGTAGTTGTGCACTATGTGTCGCATGACTTACTGTCGCGCGACACATGTCGTCGTGTAGCCCTAGCCAAACAAGTGAAGGTATTCTCAGATACGTGCTCCTTCCCAGTAATTTGCCTTAGGCTACATTCACATATGTGGCATTGATCTGGCAGGCTGTTCCACGGTATTTGTCCTGCCAATTCCCGGCGTTCTTGCGGATAGCAGTTGATCACGCCGTCCCCCATTATTGTTAATGGTGCTGGCCGTTCTCCCTTTTGTGTCAGGCAAAATGCCGGATCCGGACAGATCCGGTGGGGCTGTTCCTGGCCATAACAGCCGCGGATCTCTAGCGCTAGTGTGAAAGTACCCTTATATGCCCTTCATATTAGCGCTTCTCCTCCTACAC
>ONZH01029141.1:0-16814 GCA_900303285.1 Rhinella marina
ATTCCCAGCAGTGTCACCTCTCCAGTCAGCAGCTCCATCATCTTGTGGGTGAGTTCTAGGATCTTCTGCTCATGTATCAGGGGGTGAGGCTCTGTGATGGGGTGAGGGGTCCTGCTCCGCCCTCCTGACTCCTGGAGATGGATGATGGGAGTCACACAGTCCCCCGATGTCTTCTTCACTATTGTGTACTCCTGTGGATGGAGAGAGACACTTAGGGAATAAACCCTTCAGGGGCCATGTGCTCTCCTCCGGCCCTTTCCTCCTGGGTACAACGTGCCTACTTACCTTCTCATGGCTCCTACAACATGACTATTGGTCACTGGTCACATGACACATCACTCACCATATTGGGGGCTGATCTTCAGGTTCTCCATCACTTGGAAGGTCTGGAGGCCGTTCTACAGGACCCTGGACTCTTCCTATCACTTCCTATGATGGATTCTCCTTCCCGATGTCTGACTTGTTACAGAATACAATAAAGAGGAGAGAAATCTAGAAAAGTTTACCTCTCCGCTCAGCAGGGAGATGATCTCCAAGGTGAGGTCTAATATTCTTCTGCTGATCTCCTTCCTGTCCATCCTTGGTGGATCATTCAGGAGAAGGCTCGTATTCCTGGTTTTCTTTATCCCTCCTCCGAAAAAAAACAGGAATAAAGATTAATCAGTAAGGGCTCAGTGCCGTCTGGGCCTGAATTGCGGCCTGTAAACAGTAGGTCTGCAACACACATGCACTGGATATTTGTGCACAGATGCGGACCCATTCACTTCACTTGAATGGGTCCACAATCCGGAAGGTGCGGTGTGGAACAGAGGTCGAAACCCCACAGAAGCACTACAGAGTGCTTCCATAGGGTTTCTCTCTGTGCCTCCGAACCGCAAAAAAGCTGTAATTAGACTTACCGGTAATTAAGTTTCCTGGAATCCACCATGATGGCCACAAGTGAGAGAAGACCCTTGAACTCTGAAGGGGCAGGAATACACAGAGAGAGAGTTTAACCCCCTGTTTTGCCAGAGTCCAGCTCCAACAGTAGAAAAAGTAGCTACCTGGAGGGGGGTGGGATGCTTTAGATGCTGCTACCTCCTGAATGGTAGCAGCTAGAAACATGAAACTGGTCTTGTTTGAAAGCAGACATTCCAAGCTTTCAGAACAATATCAAAAATGACAACAATATGTTCAGGATAGAGGAAAATTTCACTGATAGGGATCGGGATGCTGTAAATGTGGCTGAAAGTGAAAAAAAAAAAAAAAAAATATAGGTTTTACCCACAATTATTCCCGACTTGATTTCTAACAGTGATTTCTCCTCTGTTGCTCAGACTTTAGCTGTCATTTTGGTCTAGTTTGAAAGCCTGGACTGTCAACTTTCAAAGACCAGCATGTTTCTAGCTGCTACCATTCAGGATATAGCAGGATCTACAGCGGCCCTCCCCCCTCCAGCTAGCTACTTTTCACACTGCCTGAGCTGAACTCTGGCAAAACAGTTAGGTGGTTAAAACGCCCCCACCTCCTACCTCCCTCAGTGTTTGTAAATTACCAAGGTAGGTGGAATTTATTTTATTTTTTTGAGTATCATACCCAATAGGTAGGATATATTGAATCATACATCGAAAAGATAGAAGATCTAGTATTTTATTTAGAGCAGGAGAAGAGGTATCTGGGTAATCCTCTCCCAGCGAGAGTATTACTTTGTCCAAAAGACCCTGTCTTTTGAGGACCTCGCCCTCAGGATCCAGAGAGCTTGAAGAGCTGCGGGTTCGGATGGATTATTGGCCACTGAAAGAGAATTTCCATGGATCTTCTAGAACCATCTATTTTAGAGCTGAGAACGATCTTCCCTTTGGCTAGTGAGGGGTTATCTAGATTACTGTCACTGGATCCCTTTGGATTTTTTGTAGTACTGGGATTTAAGTAACAAAAATCGATGGACCTGAGCTGTTTCTCTGGCAAAGAGGTCCATCTGGATGTAATCTCCGGATTTAAACGTAAATCTAATGGCCGTAGGTAATTCCTCCATCTCGTCAGAGGAAAGGGTTAATTACTCTTACCGGTATTTGGTTTTTCCAATAGCCTCCACAACGGCACTCACAGGAGGGTGTCCCCGCTCCTAGGACAAGAAACAACGTAGAAGCTGGGGTTTAAAAAAGGTCCCCTCCCATTACCTGCTTCAGTCAATAACATAGGACTCGTTAGAGATGCACACAATTGTATTCGGAAATCAAAACCTAATTTTACATGAAAACACAAACATATAACGGGTGGGAAAAAAAACTCCAGTGCCGTTGTGGAGGCTATTGGAAAAACCAATTACCGGTAAGAGTAATTAACCCTTCTTCCTGGCGCCTCCACAACGGCACTCACAGGAGGAATAACATAGAAATAAGATTAGGGTGGGACAACCGCTGAAAACCTTCTTACTGAAGGCTAAATCCTGGTTCTGGAGAACGTCCAGCTTATAGTGTCTGAAAAAAAGTACTTGGTCTGGCCCAAGTGGCTGCCTGCAAATCTGCTCAATGGAGGCCGAGCCTGTTCCGCCCAAGAAGCAGATACAGCCCTAGTGGAGAGGGGCTTTAATGCCCCTTCGGAGGGACAAGCCCTTTCTGTAGATAGCAGATCTCAATGGTATTCCTTAACCATCGAGCTATAGTGTTCTTACTGGCTGCAGATCCTTTATTTTTTCCTTGAAATTGTAGAAAGAGATGATCCGAGTTCCTGAATTCTTTAGAGACTTCCAGGTAGGTTAGTATACAACGTCTAACATCCAGATTGTGGAAATCTTTTTCCTTATTTGAAGAGGGATTTGGGCAAAAGAAGGGAAGGGAGACTTCCTGTTGCGTGTGAAACCTGGAAACTAACTTAGGTAGAAACATGGGAAAATGTTTAAGGATTATACGATTATCCATGATGGTGAGATAAGGCACTTTGCAGGGAAAAGCTTGAATTTCACCTAACCCTCCTTGCCGACGGTGATAGCTAACAAAAAATAGCTTTGTAAGTCAGGAGTTTTAGCGGAATGTCATTAATTGGTTCAAAAGGAGGATTCATCAGAGTGTCCAAGACTAAGTTCAAGTCCCAAGGTGGTACCGTAGAGTGGACAAAGGGACAACGTCTTGTTGCCCCTTTTAAGAATCGTTTAATTAGAGGCAGATCTGCTAATTTAGATTCCAGGAAATTACTCAATGCTGACACCTTACTCTGAGGGTATTGGCTTGAAGACCTTTGTTAGACCTGCTTGTAAGAATTCCAGAATGAGAGTGTCAATCCGGTGTTTGAGACAGACGCCATCTGTCACCCACAAATGATAGGAAGGCCTTCCAGGTTCTCCAATAAATCCTGGAAGTAGAGGGTTTTTTACTTAGCCAGATAGTATCAATCACAGAGTCAGATAAACCTTTCTGCCTTAAGAGTGTTTGTTCAGTTTCCAGGCTGTTAGATGGAGCTGGCAAACGTCTGGATGAAAGACTGGCCCCTGACGTAGAAGGCCCCGATGGGTCGGCAGGGACCAGAATTCCCCTTCTGCTAGATGAGTTAGGAGCGGAAACCAGGCCCTTTTGGGCCAGTAGGGCGCAATCAGTATTAGTTGAGCCCTCTCCTCTTTCGACTTCATAAGGACTTTTGGGATGAAACTGAATGGTGGAAAGGCATATAGAAGCCCCACTGGCCATGGGACTGAAAGTGTGTCTACAATAAGTAGTTGGTCCTGTCGATACAGCGAGCAGAATCTGCTCACCTGCCTGTTCGACCGAATAGCGAACAAGTCTACCTCTGGAATGCCCCATCTCTTGGTTATCTGTCTGAAGACTTTGGGATCTAGAGACCACTCGCCCTCTTTTAATTGGCTTCGACTTAAAAAATCCGCCACTCTGTTGTTTTCTCCCTTCAAGTGGACTGCCGAAAGGGATAAGAGAGTTTTCTCTGCCCACTGAAATATTTCTTTTGCTCCTTGTTCCTCCCTGATGGTTCAGAGTCAACCGTCGAGTTGTCTGTAAGTACTCTCACATGCTGTTTTTTTTACTGAATCTTCTAAGGAGAGAAGGACTCTGAAGACTGCAGTGAGTTCTTTGTGGTTTGAAGAGGCCGGGACCATATCTAAGCCCCAGGAACCCTGGACTACCTGATCTGCCGTAAAACCTCCCCATCCTTGACGCTGGCGTCGATAGTAATAACTATAGGATCTGCGGGACGCCAGAAAACCCCTCTTTGTAGGTTTGTACTTATTCGCCACCATAGAAGAGAATGTCTTAGCTTTTGAGGTAGCAATACTTTTTTTGTCCATGTTCTCCGTCCCAGGAATTGAGAAGAAATTTTTGGAGAGTTCTCAAGTGATGCTGTGCCCACCTTACAGCAGGGATGGAAGAGGTTAGGTGTCCCAGTATAGTCATTATGGATCTTATGGATACTGTTCGTGTATCGGAGAAGGCTTCCACCTTGTGAGAGATAGTCATTTGTTTTTCTAGAGGAAGAAAGGACGTTAGTCTTTTGGAATTCGACTTTTTCCTGACTTGGGATGAAGTCCGATTTCTCTTGATTTATAATCCAGCCAAGATTTCTCAATAGATCTTTTACCGATTGTAGGACTGTCAGGAGTTCTTGACTGGATGGGGCAGATATTAAGAAATCGTCTAGATAAGGTACAACCTGAACTCCTTGGAGGTGGAGAAATCCTGTTACTTCCGACATAATTTTGGAAAAAATTCTGGGGGCTGAGTACAGACCGAAGGGGAGGGCTTGGAACTGTTAGTGACAACGTATCCCTCTCATATAAACCGCAATTCTCAGAAATTTTTGATATCTGGGATGAATTGGCACATGATAGTAAGCATTGGATAGATCCAGGGTGATCATATAGCAGTCCTTTGTTAGGAGATTTACTGTCGATCCTATGGTCTCCATTTTGACTCTTTTGTAGACTATATGTTTGTTTAATTTTTTTAAATTTATTATTAGTCTGAACGAACCATTTGGTTTTTGGACCAGGAAGACCGGGGAGTAAAACCCCTTCCCTTCCCGAGATGCTGGAATGGGGGCAATGACCTGTTTTTGAAGAAGTGTTACAATTTCTTTTTCTAGGGCTTGTTGTTTTTGGGCTGGATTGAACGGCTTGTTGTAAGTGAAAATATTTGGCGGAGAGCCTGTAGCCGTCTTTTATAGTGTTTAATACCCATTGGGACCTTGAAATGTTTTCCCAAGCCCTGAAGAAACTCTTCAGCCTGCCCCCAACATCTTTGGCGTCATTGAGAGGTTTTTGAAGAGGACTCGATTGAAAAGGAATCCCCTTCCTCTACCTCTAGAGGGTTCCCATCTACTTGTCGCCTCCTTTTTCCTTTGGTCTGTTTTTGATCTACGGAAATTCCGAAAGGAACGTCTCCGGTGATAAAACTTTGCATCAGTTGGAAACCCCTTCTTCTTGTATCTAAAATATCATCAAGGGTAGAGCCGAATAACCTATACCCCTCACACGGAGGATAGAGGCCGCATCACCAGTCCAGGACCTGAGCCATATTGCTCGGCGTGTGGCATTAGAGAGGGCTGAGGAACGGGCGGATAGTCTTACCAAATCCGCTGAGGCATCCGACAAGAAGTTAGCGGCCTGTTTCAGAGTAGGAATAGAGGCCAAAATCTCCTCCCTAGGAGTACCTGCAGCCAGGTGCTCTTCCAATTGAGACAACCAAACTGAAAGAGATCTGGAAGTGCATGTGGCCGCAATACTGGGTCTGAACATAGCAGCATTTGTTTCCCAAGATTTCTTAAGAAGACCTTCGCATTTTTTATCAATAGGATCTTTTAGCAGGCCCATGTCCTCAAAGGGTAAGGACGACTTTTTAGAGATACGGGCCACCGGGGCATCGACTTTTGGAGTCTTATTCCATAATTTAGAATCTTCCTCAGCAAAAGGATATTTCCTTTTGAAGGCATTAGGAATTGCATTTCCATTCTTTGGTAATTAGCATGTTTATGTTACTATGGACCGGAAATACTCTCTTTTTTCTTTCGCCCAGACCCTGAAACATCTGGTCCTGTACAGTTTGTGATTCTTTGGAATCTTCTATGTTCATTGTAGCTCTTATGGTTTTTAAGAGCCTTTCCGAGTCCTCAGGAACACACAGCGGTTTACCCGCACCATCTTCTTAGGAAGAGGAATCACCAACAGAAAAGATTTCACCTTCGTCAGAGTCAGGTTCCCGTCTATAATCGGACATTTGCCATCTCTGAGAGGACGACGGCTGGAGAGAACCTCTAGGCAACCTAGAATCTATTGCCGAGTTATGGACTCCAATAAGGATGGAGTCTCCTCCGTAATCACCCTATCCGTGCATTTTGGGCACAAGGGTTTTTTAGACTTAGATGGTAGCGTTTTTCTGCATACGGCACACTTTTTCCGCCCCGATTCTCCGCCAGATATCTTTATAACGGTGGAATCTCTGCCTTATAATATAATAATACCAATCAGGACTAGATTTAAACTTGAAGAGCAGAAGGGGGGAGGGTGGGGGATGAAGGCCAATTGTGTAATGTATTGAAATTAGGGCACCCAACATACACAGTGCAAAAGTAACTAACACACAGCAGGTAGATACAATCTGGAAGGAGGCTTACCGGGCTCTGGGCTGAGCTAGGGTCACCAGGCTTACGGGGCATGTCAGCCGAATACATAGGAGCAGACGTGATGCAGGGGACGCCGGCATGCAGCTCAATTTCCTGGTCATGTGCATCCCTTATATCCGACATCATCTGCTGGCAGAAGTGACGTCAGAGGCCTGGCAAAATAGGATTCCCTGCCCACAGGAAGTCCCGCCTGTTCGCAAATGCGCGCTGGATCCTTCGCTCCCCGAATGAAGAGAGCGGCGGAGCGGAAGCCCGGGGCCGCTTGCACCGCAAGACTTACGCCAAAGGAAACAGGTAGGAGACCTGCTAATGCTCCGGAATACCCGTCCTCTGCAACAGCCCTCCCAGAAGGGGAAAATGTTTGCTAGGCCGTGCGATATCTTCAGCTCCCCCAGGAGCAGCTTTCACGCGGTCCAAGGACAGGAAACAACGACTGAAGCAGGTAATGGGTTGGGGCCTTTTAAACCTCAGCTTCTACGTTGTGAACTCATGGAGGGTGTGGCCGGAGACGGGTCAGGGCCCTCCTGATGGGATGCGGGAGATTCGAAAGCCGACATGGGAGCGGAGATGCTGCTTCCGAGTCCGCTGCCCGTCCTCCATTCAAATCCTCCTGGCGTCTGACATCATCACCAAGCGCATTGGTTCCTGGTGCGGACAGCTCTGCCCCCACCCCCGCATGCTGGACATCAGCAGTATGTGCGTGTGTAGTATGGAAGGAGGACTGTAATAGTAGAAGACGGGAGCGCAGGCTCCAGCATAGGCCAGAGCGAGCGTCCTCGTTGCCCCCGCAGCCTACGGGAAGGCAGAGGTGGGATGAAAGGTAAAATAAAGTAAAGAAATAAACTCTTCACCTCCCGAGGACTCTCTGTATACTGACCCCGTAGGGACAGGAAAACACTGAGGGAGGTCGGAGGTGGAGGCGTTTTAAACTCTCTCTCTGTGTATTCCTGCCCCTACAGAGGTCAAGGGTCATCTCCGACTTGTGGCCGTCATGGTGCATGGAACGGAAACGATGCGGACAGATCATGGACCCATTCAAACTGAGCGAGTCCGCATCCATCTGTGCATTAGAGACCACAAAAAACCCTGAGCTCCATGTGTATCTAAGCTCCTGGCAGTGCAGCGTGTGGAGGCGGGAGACTATGAGCTCCATGTGTATCTAAGCTCCTGGCAGTGCAGCGTGTGGAGGCGGGAGACTATGAGCTCCATGTGTATCTAAGCTCCTGGCAGTGCAGTGTGTGGAGGCAGGAGACTCTGAGCTCCATGTGTATCTAAGCTCCTGGCAGTGCAGTGTGTGGAGGCGGGAGACTCTGAGCTCCATGTGTATCTAAGCTCCTGGCAGTGCAGTGTGAGGAGGCAGGAGACACTGAGCTCCATGTGTATCTAAGCTCCTGGCAGTGCAGCATGTGGAGTCAGGAGACTCTGAGCTCCATGTGTATCTAAGCTCCTGGCAGTGCAGCATGTGGAGGCAGGAGACTCTGAGCTCCATGTGTATCTAAGCTCCTGGCAGTGCAGTGTGTGGAGGCAGGAGACACTGAGCTCCATGTGTATCTAAGCTCCTGGCAGTGCAGTGTGTGGAGGCAGGAGACTCTGAGCTCCATGTGTATCTAAGCTCCTGGCAGTGCAGTGTGTGGAGGCAGGAGACTCTGAGCTCCATGTGTATCTAAGCTCCTGGCAGTGCAGTGTGTGGAGGCAGGAGACTCTGAGCTCCATGTGTATCTAAGCTCCTGGCAGTGCAGTGTGTGGAGGCAGGAGACACTGAGCTCCATGTGTATCTAAGCTCCTGGCAGTGCAGCATGTGGAGGCAGGAGACTCTGAGCTCCATGTGTATCTAAGCTCCTGGCAGTGCAGCATGTGGAGGCAGGAGACTCTGAGCTCCATGTGTATCTAAGCTCCTGGCAGTGCAGTGTGTGGAGGCAGGAGACACTGAGCTCCATGTGTATCTAAGCTCCTGGCAGTGCAGTGTGTGGAGGCAGGAGACTCTGAGCTCCATGTGTATCTAAGCTCCTGGCAGTGCTGTGTGTATCTAAGCTCCTGGCAGTGCAGCATGTGGAGGCAGGAGACTCTGAGCTCCATGTGTATCTAAGCTTCCTGGCAGTGCAGCATGTGGAGGCGGGAGACTCTGAGCTACATGTGTATCTAAGCTCCTGGCAGTGCAGTGTGTGGAGGCAGGAGACACTGAGCTCCATGTGTATCTAAGCTCCTGGCAGTGCAGTGTGTGGAGGCAGGAGACTCTGAGCTCCATGTGTATCTAAGCTCCTGGCAGTGCTGTGTGTATCTAAGCTCTGTGCAGTGAAAACCTCATTCACACGGAGCAGATTCTCTCATTCAGCACCGAATGATGACAACCCCCACTATCCTCACTACTACTGCTATTAAGCTGAGGAGCGGAGAAGGATTCCTTGTGTAATGGAGGAGAATCTCCAGAGGTGACATGTCTGAGCTCTCCACCACACTGTCTCCTCACAGCTCATCTTACCTGCAGGCTGGAGGAATGGCTGATACCAGAGAGAACAAGAGCCCTGACTACCGACCAGGACCTGCCCAGTATCTGCTGCACTGCCAGAGCTGAAGGACCTGCGGTGATGTCACTGTCATGTGATCAGTGCAGGGGGCGGCACTCAGTACTGGATTGGATAAGAGGTGGTGATGGGCGTGTTGTAATTGTCATGTGACATGAGAGGGCGGAGCTCCTTTGTTGTGTGGCGTAGTGATCCCGCTGTTTCGGTTCTCAGCCGGCTTTTATTATTATGAGAGGTTTCTCAGTATGTTTTATGCTGTATATTTTGCGCCGTGTAAAGCCTCATTCACACGTCAGTGTTTCACGGACGTGTTCTGTACTTGTTCTCCACGTACAGCACACGTCCCTATTCATTTAAATGTGTGTGTTCAGACATCAGTGTTTCATCACGGTCCGTGGTTCCGTTTTTTTTAGCATGGATGCATGTCCTATCTTGATCCGTGTTCCCGGATCCCTCACGCCCATTATAGTCAATGAGTCCGTGAAAACCACGGATCCCTCACGGATGTCATCCGTGTTGCATCTGTGTTTCATGGATCATTAAGAAGAGATGCTTTGAAAATTATTTTTCAGCTGTTCAGTGTCAGTGAAACACGGATGCAACACGGACAGCAAAAAACAGACACACGGATCCTTCATGGACAGCTTCACGGATGCATCACTGACCACCTGCTCACGGATTTGAGCACGGACACGGACGTGTGAATGAGGCTTAACAAATACAAAAGAAATAATGTTAGAACAGAAGCATTAAACCACGTATTTAGGGCATACTGGTTTTAAAGGTGTTCGCTGGGCGCTATATAGATGACCTATCCTCAGTTATTAGATTGGTGGCGTTCTGACACCCGGCACCCCTGCTGATCAGCTGTTTGAGGAGAAGGCGCACACGTTGCCATCTCCCGTCTCTCTTCCTATTCACCCGCTACTGCTTATGACAAAGCAGCAGGAAGGGAGAGCACACGTGCACACTACGCGCGCCGTCTTCTCATACAGCTGATCGGTGGGAGTGTCGTGTGTTGAACCCCCACCGATCTGATATTCATGACCTATGCTGAGCACAGGTCATCAATAGTAAAAGCCCAGAGAACCCCTTTAAGGAACACTAAGGGAGGATTTATCATGAGGCGAATATTTGAAGTCAGTTTGGCTTCCGTCCGCATTGCTTTACCTCAGGCCACATTCATCTGATGTCTCGTCTTAACCTTCTGTCTGGAGACGCTCCTCCAGTTTCCTGCTCCATCGTACTGCTGGAGTGAGAGGGGAGTGAATCTCATTGCTGACCATTAGGGATGAGCGAATCGACTTCGGCTGCTTCATCCGAAGTCGAGTCGCCAAAAACTTTGTTGTAATACTGTACAGAGTTCCCGCTCTGTACAGTATTAGAATGTATTGGCTCCGATGAGCCGAAGTTATTACTTCTCGAAGTTGTGCAAGACTTTGTATAATAACTTCGGGAATTAATGATTAATGTAAAAAACCTTGGTACCGAATTCGGTAAGGTAACACTAGGAACTGAACCCGAGTTCAGTAGGAAGATTTTTTACATCAATCATTAATTCCTGAACTTATTATGCAAAGTCTTGCGCAACTTCGAGAAGTAATGACTTTGGCTCATCAGAGCCAATACATTCTAATACCTTGATGTACCATCCCTACTAACCACGCCTACGTTACACAACTGGAGTGAGTGGTGTAGAAAAGCAAAAAGTCGCAAAATTTTGCGCAAGCCAGTGCAAAAAGCCCTACTTTGGCGTCTTTTGCCTAGAGAATTCTGTAGTGAAGGTCTGATGAATCAGGGCCTCAGTTTCTTCAGTTTTGCTGAAGATTCTCTCTGAAGGACTGAGGAGGAGGACTCAGTGATGACATCACAGTCCACACCGCCAAGCGTACCTCCCAACTGTCCCACATCAGGCAGGACAGTTCCGTATTTCAGTGGTTGTCCCACGGTCCTGGAATGGCTGAGGTATCCATGGGAACAGCTGACTGTAATGGTGAAGCAGGAGCCGTCCGCTCCCCGCTCCACCAGTCAGCTGTCGGCGCTTCTCAGCAGCAGCACGATGCTATCACACATCGCGCTGTTGGTCTATGTAGGGGGAGCGTGCCGGCCGGGAATCAGCCTCTGCTCCTCCTACACAGCAGCACGATGGGAATACTCCCTGTAGCTGCTGGGGAGCTCCGACAGCTGAGCTGTGATCATCGGAGGAACCAGGTAAGTATTTACTGGTTTGGTATTTTTTTTACTTCTTCTGAAGGGGGCACAGTGTGGGCATTACTATTGTGTGCTGGCACAAAAGAGGAATAATTACTGTGTGGGGGGCATTAAGGGGACTGGGTGTGTATAGTTATGTTTTGGGCAGAGTTAGAGCCGTGGTTTATCATGAAAAAAATATCTCATTTATTCTCTGCGGACAGCCGCTGTGCCTGCCCTCTGCCCTCTCTGTGTTCTCGGCTCACTCTCACTTGGGAGCCGGGTCTTTATACCGAATCAGTCGCAAACAACCCATCACTAGTGAGAAGAAAGTAGGGAAGTATGGAATCTAAGGAGACAATATGAAGCATGTACATGGGGAGTCTACAGATGTCTAGCACCTAGTTATAGAGGACTTTTGGGGTTTACAGATGTCTAGCACATAGTCATAAAGGACTCTAGGGGTCTATGGCTGTCTAACACATAACCATAGAGGACTCTGGGAGTCTACAACTGTCTAGTACATAGCCAAAGAGGACTCTTGGGGTCTACAGCTGTCTAGCACATAAGTATAGAGGACTCTTGGGGTCTACAGCTGTCTAGCACATAGCCATAGAAGACTCTTGGTGTCTATAGCTGTCTAGCACATAGGCATAGAGGACTCTTGGGGTCTACAGCTGTCTAACACATAACCATAGAGGACTCTGGGAGTCTACAACTGTCTAGTACATAGCCAAAAAGGACTCTTGGGGTCTACAGCTGTTTAGCATATAGTCATAGAGGACTCTTGGGGTCTACAGCTGTCTAGCACATAACTATAGAGGACTCTTGGAGTCTACAGCTGTCTAGCACATAGCCATAGAGTACTGTTGTAGTCTATAGCTGTCTAGCACATAGCCATACAGTACTGTTGTAGTCTATAGCTGTCTAGCACATAGTCATAGAGGACTCTTGGGGTCTACAGCTGTCTAGCACATAGTCATAGAGGACTCTTGGGGTCTACAGCTGTCTAGCACATAAGTATAGAGGACTCTTGGGGTCTACAGCTGTCTAGCACATAGCCATAGAAGACTCTTGGAGTCTACAGCTGTCTAGCACATAGGCATAGAGGACTCTTGGGGTCTACAGCTGTCTAACACATAACCATAGAGGACTCTGGGAGTCTACAACTGTCTAGTACAGTGGTTCTCAACTCCAGTCCTCGGGACCCACCTGCCAGTCAGGTTTTCAGGATTTCCTTAGTTTAGACCAGCTGATATAATTAGCGTCCATCCATCAGGACTTACCACAGGTATTCATTCTGTGGGATATTCCTAAATCCTGACTGGCAGGTGGGTCCCGAGGACTGGAGTTGAGAACCACTGGTCTAGTACATAGCCAAAAAGGACTCTTGGGGTCTACAGCTGTTTAGCATATAGTCATAGAGGACTCTTGGGGTCTACAGCTGTCTAGCACATAACTATAGAGGACTCTTGGAGTCTACAGCTGTCTAGCACATAGCCATAGAGTACTGTTGTAGTCTATAGCTGTCTAGCACATAGTCATAGAGGACTGTTGGGATCTACAGCTGTCTAGCACATAGCCATAGAGGACTGTTGTAGTCTATAGCTGTCTAGTACATAGTCATAGAAGACTCTTGGAGTCTACAGCTGTCTAGCACATAGCCACAGAGGACTGTTGTAGTCTATAGCTGTCTAGTACATAGTCATAGAGGACTGTTGGGATCTACAGCTGTCTAGCACATAGCCATAGAGGACTGTTGTAGTCTATAGCTGTCTAGTACATAGTCATAGAAGACTCTTGAGGTTTACAGCTGTCTAGCACATAGTCATAGAAGACTCTTGGGGTCTACAGCTGTCTAGCACATAGTCATAGAAGACTCTTGGGGTCTACAGCTGTCTAGCACATAGCCATAGAAGACTCTTGGTGTCTACAGCTGTCTAGCACATATTCATAAAGGACTCTTGGAGTCTACAGCTGTCTAGCACATTTCCATAGAGGACTCTTGGGGTCTACAGCTGTCTAGCACATAGCCATAGAGGACTGTTGTAGTCTATAGCTGTCTAGCACATAGTCATAGAAGACTCTTGGAATCTACAGCTGTCTAGCACATAGCCATAGAGGACTCTTGGGGTCTATAGCTGTCTATCACATAGTCATAGAAGACTCTTGGAGTCTACAGCTGGTTAGCACATAGCCATAGAGGACTCTTGGGGTCTACAGCTGTCTATCACATAGTCATAGAAGACTCTTGGAGTCTACAGCTGGTTAGCACATAGCCATAGAGGACTTTTGGTGTCTACAGCTGTCTAGCACATAGTCATAAAGGACTCTTGGAGTCTACAGCTGTCTAGCACATAGTCATAGAGGACTGTTGGGATCTACAGCTGTCTAGCACATAGCCATAGAGGACTGTTGTAGTCTATAGCTGTCTAGTACATAGTCATAGAAGACTACAGCTGTCTACAGAAGACTCTTGGAATCTACAGTTGTCTAGCACATAGTCATAGAGGACTCTTGGGATCTACAGTTGTCTAGCACATAGCCATAGAGGACTCTTGGGGTATATAGCTGTCTAGCACATAGCCATAAGGACTCTTGGAGTCTACAGCTGTCTAGTACATAGTCATAGAGGACTCTTGGGATCTACAGTGTCTAGCACATAGCCATAGAGGACTCTTGGGGTATATAGCTGTCTAGCACATAGCCATAAGGACTCTTGGAGTCTACAGCTGTCTAGTACATAGTCATAGAGGACTCTTGGGATCTACAGTTGTCTAGCACATAGCCATAGAGGACTCTTGGGGTTATAGCTGTCTAGTACATAGTCATAGAGGACTCTTGGTGTCTACAGCTGTCAAGCACATAGCCATAGAGGACTCTTGGGGTCTACAGCTGTCTAGTACATAGTCATAGAAGACTCTTGGGGTCTACAGCTGTCTGGCACATAACCATAGAGGATTCTTGGGGTCTATAGCTGTCTAGCACATTTCCATAGAGGATTCTTGGAGTCTACAGCTGTCTAGCACATTTCCATAGAGGATTCTTGGAGTCTTACAGCTGTCTAGTACATAGTTATAGAGGACTCTTGGAGTCTACAGCTGTCTAGCACATAGTCATAGAGGACTGTTGGGATCTACAGCTGTCTAGCACATAGCCATAGAGGACTGTTGTAGTCTATAGCTGTCTAGTACATAGTCATAGAAGACTCTTGGGGTCTACAGCTGTCTAGCACATAGTCATAGAGGACTCTTGGGGTCTATAGCTGTTTAGCACATAGCCATAGAGGACTTTTGGTGTCTACAGCTGTCTAGCACATAGCCATAGAAGACTCTTGGAGTCTACAGCTGTTTAGCACATAGCCATAGAGGACTCTCGGGGTCTACAGCTGTCTAGCACATAGCCATAGAGAGTTTTGGTGTCTATAGCTGTCTAGCACATAGTCATAGAGGACTGTTGGGATCTACAGCTGTCTAGCACATAGCCATAGAGGACTGTTGTAGTCTATAGCTGTCTAGTACATAGTCATAGAAGATGTCCAAAAAAAGAAAAATATAATCTTTAGTCGGCACCTGCAACCCTTCGCGGACCATTAATGTCTCCACTTGTTGCATGCGTGTTTTTTCCTATCAGGGGTGCTCTGCATCCATAGATTCCAGCAATCAATATCAAAAAGACATAAAATGAAGGAGTGGCACTCACCCGATATCTTTAAACTGCTGCTTTATTTAATCCACATAGGCACACATACAGCGATGCGGGTCTCTTGCACTTTGCTAGAGTTGCGGCGGCAACAGCCGTTTCGCGCTTCCATGCGCTTTGTCAAGCCGCTTACGTGATGACGTCGGCGCGTACCAAAGTTTTATACTTCCACCGGCGTCATCACCATATCAACCAGACGCTACAAGATATATTTAAAAACATTTAAAATAACATTTCAAATTATTTAGAGCAAAACATTAAAGAAATACTGCCAGGTCATTTTTATCATTGAAGCCAAGGGGTCCCATTGCATTTGTTTTCATTATCCATGAGGCCTCTCTTTGTAACAGCATTTTATGTCTATCTCCTCCGTATTTTAAAGGGGCCACTACTTCAATCCCTGCAAATGACAATACTCTGCTATCTCCTCTATGGTGATCCTTAATGTGACTTATCAGTCTAGGGGAGCCTATCCCTGTCTCTATTGATTTTATATGTTCTCTATATGTAATGCTCGTATCGTTTTCCCTATGTAGAACTTTTTACAGGGACAAAAGATTACATAGACCACATACTGAGTTCTACATGTCACTAATTGCCTCACTCTATGCGTGACACCTCCCATATTCAGATATTTCGTTTTACATATATATTTGCAAGAATTACAGTATCCACATCTATAATTTCCCTGTGGAGTCAGTTTTGTTGGCCAATTTCCGCTTATTTCCTTCTCATATACACTTTTGACCAACTTGTCCCTCAATGTGGTGCTCTTCTTAAAACTAATCAATGGAGGGCTTTGTACTTTCTCCTTCAAATCTACATCACCCTGTAAAATATGCAAAACAGGAAGGAATTTTTCTCAAAGGGCATAGGGTCTACCTTTAATCCCCCCTTGTCGGCAGGGAGTAACTGGGATTTGTTCTATAAGCAAGTCCTGAAAGAAGTCAAATGTCTTATGTATCCTAAATTTAGGAAAAATATCACAAAAAATGAAGAAAAGGCCTTGAAATGGTTAAGTGGACAGAAGAACATGATAGTGAAACCTGCCGACAAGGGGGGCAATATTGTAGTTATGGATAGATCGTATTATGAAAAGGAAGCGATGAGACAGCTCAATGATACTACAACATATGAGATTTTGAAAGAAAATCCTGTGGGGAGATACCAGAGACAGTTGAGATCAATGTTATGTAAATATGTACAAAGAGGAGTAATAACAGAAAAAAACCATGGAAAAATTATATCCCATGTATCCAAAAAAACCTAAGTGGTACTTTGTCCCTAAGGTCCATAAATCAATGGAATCTCCGCCAGGACGCCCTATCGTGGCAGGAATCGGGTCGGTAACCGAACCAATATCACAGTATCTTGATTGGATGTTGCGTCCATTGCTGAAGGGTATACCTTCATATTTGAAGGACACTGGTGACTTCCTAGAGGTGGTGAGAAGTGTACAGTGGCAAGAGGGAGATTTCCTAGCGTCAATAGACGTTGAAAGCCTGTACACAAGAATACCCCAGGATGTAGGGGTGGAGGCAGTGACCCACATATTAAAGAACCATAACAAAGCTCGGGATTATGTGGAATTTGTGGAGGAGGCCTTGGGGTATGTACTTACCCACAATGCCTTTTTGTTTAATGGGAAGTGGTTCCATCAAAAATCTGGAACCGCTATGGGGACTCCGGTCTCGTGCACTTTCGCCAACCTCTTCCTAGCGGTTTTTGAAGAAAGATATGTGTTCACTGTCGAAAAAAAATTTGTGCAAAATATTAAACTGTTCACTAGATATGTGG
>ONZH01029142.1:0-22001 GCA_900303285.1 Rhinella marina
GTTGCGGACGGATCACGGACCCATTCAAGTTGAATGGGTCTGCATCCGTCAATGGAAACTGGACAGATGTTGCCTGTGCATTGGGGACAGTCTTCCTGTCAAATTAAGTGTAGTGTACACCTTCAGTGTTCCGGTCACACTACACCTTCAGTCTCACACCGACAGACTACACACTCAGTCTTCCTCCTGCACACTTCAAACACTGGCACACTACATCCTCAGTCTCCCTCTCACACCAGCTCTGTGCAGCCACACTTCTCATATAACACTCTCCAGTTACCTATATTTTTATTTAGTTGTGATGCTACTACCCAGCTGTCTGATTGTCCTTGGTACATAAAAATTATAAATCAATTTTATGTACAGTTTAAAATGAAAACTATCTTGTTACAAATAGCAACCAATTACAGCATGACATTATGGTTTTATCTTCTTTTGGAAACATCACTACTCTTAAACCATTACCAAAATATTTATAAAATTATGATTGTGATTAATTTCATACTGAAGAAACTAATCTCCTACCTGTACTGGTTTGTCAAGGGCACTGGAAGCAATGTACATACAGACAAAGATGGATTTCTCAACATGTTGGATGCATCATGCAGCTCTTCACAGGTAATAAAATATTCTTCCATACGAATTTATTTTCTTATATACTTACCGTATGTTTCGCTTTATAAGACGCACTTTTTTCCCCCCAAAGTAGGGGGTAAATGGCCGTGCGTCTTATAAAGTGAATACTAGTGAGCGCTTCCATTATGGAAGCGCTCACTAGTATGTATTAGATTCCGGGAGCGGGGGAAACATACTCACCCTCCTGCGCTGCAGCTCCGCTCTGGGTCCGGCGCTCCTCTGTCTTCTGCCGGCGATGCACTGTCCTGACCTGTACAGCATCAGGATGTAGTGCACGCACTCTGACCTGTAAGCTGCACGCAGGAGGGTGGAAGACAGCCAGGAGAAGACAGAGGAGCGCCGGAGTGGAGCCGCCGCCAAGCATTAGAGGTAAGAGCGTTTTTTATTTTATTCTTATGGGGCTGATCTGAGGTCTAATGGGGGCAGAGTGGGCTCATTTATGGGCTGATCTGAGGTCTGATGGGCAAAGAGTGGGCTAATATGGGGGCACAGTGGGCTGATCTGAGGTCTGATGGGGGCACAGTGGGCTGATCTGAGGTCTGATGGGGGCACAATGGGCTGATCTGAGGTCTGATGGGGGCACAGTGGGCTGATCTGAGGTCTGATGGGGGCACAGTGGGCTGATCTGAGGTCTGATGGGCTGATATGGGGGCTGTTGGCCTGATCTGAGGTCTGATGGGGGCTGAGTGGGCTGATCTGGGGGCTGAGTGGGCTGATCTGGGGGCTGAGTTGGGCTAATATGGGGGCTGAGTTGAGGTCAGATGGGGGTCTGAAAGGGCTGATCTAAGGCCTGATGGGGGTCTGACATGGAGGGCTGATATGGGGGTCCGATGTGATGTTCAGAAATTTATGGAGGGGGGGTCTGATATGAGGTATGTTAAAAATATTTGTTTCTTATTTTCCTACTCTATGGGGTGCGTCTTATAAAGTGAAAAATACGGTATATATTGATTTCTTGTTATTTTATGTTCAATTACAGCTAACAGATATAGAAGAATCTGTTGATTATGAACCTATTCCTGCATCTCAGTATGATGAGGTAATTAATATTTTTTTAATTAAATAAAATGATTTAAATTAAAGGGTTTATCAAAGGTCTAACACATGCCACCCAATGCCTGAGCCCCTCATACAGATTATACTTACCCTGCTCCCTGACACCCTTGTCGCTCCTGATCCCCGCACAGCTGCTGCTGCATCTCCTGCGATGCTAGTAAGATGCAGCGGCAGCCATTTGGGGGTCAGGAGTGATGCGGGTGCCAGGGAGCAGGGCAAGTATAATCTGTATAAGGGGCTCATGTATTGGGAGGCATGTGTTAGACTTTGGATAACCCTTTTGATTTATTATGTGTTTATAGGAACTTCAAGGATTGATTGGACAATTGCGTGGTATGTCAATCTCAAAGTTCAGATTACGAACCAAGCTTTCAAAATGACCCAAGAAGGCGACCAGATGAAGTGAGACCAGAACCTGAAGCAGACCCGGATGGTCATTTGTTGAATACCAATTGGTGCACTTGCTCTACCTGTTGTAAGATGTCAAGTGTGGTGGAATGCTTTTGTTGTAGTGAGAAAGAAGAGCTACAAGAATTATTTACTGAAACCTGTATTCGCATCACAGACAGTCAAACTTTTCGGGATAACTGCACTAATCGCCAAGACTTGCAGAGGCTCCTGACATTCTTGGCACAAATGCGTTGTCATCAATATAACATCAATGATAACCGGTAGGTAAAAAATGTTAAACTATTAAAAATTCTATTGTAGTTTTCAGGTTTTAAGGTTTCATTTATACCCAGCCATTGCTGGCAGTTTCCTTTAGGTATAATATAGAAATGCTAGAGGTAAACTTAAAAAATAATTTTTCCTATTATTTTCTATAGGATATTTCATAGTAGACCCAGCATGATTAGTAGGAATTTGTGCCAGACAAAAAAATGCATGCATGTTCAGTGTCACCAGTAAATGGACTTTTTAACTTCTGCACTAAAGTACACTACACATATATCAGTTGTGTCAGACAACAATAAATATATCTGCATGATACAAATGATCTGTGTTTTCTCAGCCTAAGGCTACATTCACCAGACACATGGCGGTGTCCTTTTTGCCAACTGCAAACCATGGACCGCATGTTCTGGACAAATATAGGACATGTATATACTGTATCAAATTGCTTTCCACATGTTGCGGACACATATGGGAAATATCCTAGATTTTGAAGCCCTTCCGTGTACATCTGTATCAGTGGCTGAATTGTATCATTAGTGGGGCATCATGATAGGTGCATGTGATCAGTGCTGGTGTTTGGTTTGGTCAATGATTTCCATCAATGATTGTGATTAGGGATGAGTGAATTGACTTCGGATGAAACATCCAAAGTCGATTTGCATTAAAATTCGTTCTAAGGTACTACTTGGAACCAAACCTGAGTTCGGGAAATGGTTTTTTACAGTAGAAATTAGGTTATTACGCGAAGTAGTAATTAAGAATTAAGTTATTACTGCAGTTAGTTATATAGGTGAAAAACAGGTGAAAGACTCCCTTTAAATTCTACTAGGAAGACATTTAAATAATGGGATGAAGAAATAAAATCCATATCAATTTATCTACGTTAGCAAAACCCTTATTCCCAAGTGCCCATATTATAAAAATACTAAATTATTTATCCTGTACAGTGATTATAATAGAAAAACATATCAATATGTACGATTATTTGTCTATTAGCTTAACCTTCCAAATTAATTCATTAAAATTTTATAAAAATGTATCAATGTGTCCGGTTTTTTTTTTACCCTTTGCGGTGAAGATACGGTGATCAGAAGGGAAAAGCCCGCCCTCCGGTGCTCCGAAGGCTCATTTGCATACTTTTTAAACTTCAAATTACACATCAACCGCTGCATCTACAAGGGAATTACAGGTATGATTTGAATTCATTGTGAGGCCACTACCCACCTATGTATTTTAATACATAGGTTAGGAGGTAGTGACAGAGCCTCTTTAACATTGCAGTAGCAAATAGTGTAATTACAGCGCCTCTGCCGCATTCACTTGTGAAAGAGCAGTGGTATTTACACCCTGTTCAATTCAAGTGATTCAGACAAAGGAGTTATAATTACACTACTCGTAGCTACAATGTATATAGTGATCTGGTAAACAGTAAGAAGAATGTATTGCTCACAGGAGGATTGCATTCTCAAAACAGATGATCGGCATGATCGAGCTTCGTTTCATAAATCTGAGGTCACTTTGTTTAAAAAATTTGTAATGCTCTTTTTGTACAGCATTAAAATGTATATTGTAGCGAGTCCTTCACACTCAGCCCAGAACCAAGGCAGTGACACCAGGAAAAGTCCATTCAAGTACCTTTATTGCAGGTTTCTTCAAGCTCAAACAATGTCACCGGTACGCAGCCGAGTAAAGAGGACACAAAGGTTCAGTATGCACAGTTCATACAATCATCCACGGGTCTCTAGTTCAGGCCAACTCTAAACTGAGACACACCTAACCCTTGCTGCAGGATTAAATTGGACTCCTGGACATGGGCTCCAGCAGAAACCCGGAGTGGAGCGAGGGGAATGAGCACCCACCCATCACTTTTCTCATCCCCAGTAAAACCAGGCCCAGATGACTGTTTCCAGCCATGTTGATAAGTAACAGCGTCTGCTATTATTTAGCAGACACTTTACTCTGGTTTTACTTCACCAAGAGTGGTTTTCTTGGTAACCCGTCCTCCAAACTACCACATGATATAAAACGTGCTACATATAACCTGCCTCCTGAAGCAGTCTTGGAGTGATGTACCTGCCCTCATAGACATAGCCTGTCACTGCCTTACAATATGCTCCATGTAAGAAGTTGCACAAGCCTTTGGTAAATTACTTCGGCATTTAAAAACATTTTAAAATAGGAATCCTAAATCAGCTGCGTTTCTGGCGGGTTCCTCTGTACCTAAGCCAACTTTGATTCCTATTTTCAAATTTTTTTTAAATATGAAGGTAGTAATACCAAAGTCTCGTGCAACTTTTGCACAGAAAGTTTTCAAACACGGAGCACATACTTTTTAATTCTGTACACGAAAACAGCACTACAAAGTTTTTTAACAAATTGACTTTAAATCTATAATCCGAAACTTGGTTCACTCAACCCTATAGATGACATGTCCTGACAATAAGTCATCAATATTGAAAACCCGATAAATTTAATGATATAAATGACATCTGAAATTATTGGAGAGGTAACCCTCCCATTTGAAAACTGTGTGTAATATTTATTAGAACTGTTGTAAAGGAAAAGTGGCTTAGGCTGGGTTCACATCACCTTTAGTTTTCAGTTATTCTAATCCATCAAAAGAACTGAAAAATTAATAAAAATAAAATGATCCTGTAAAAACAAAAGGATCCAGAGCATAAGTTATTAACATTTGGCATCTATTTCAGCCCTTTCCGTCAGAGATCTGTTATTTTAGATGGAAAAAAAACAGAATGCAGAGTTTTTATTTCCTGTGTAAAATAACTGCTTCACCAAAATGGCTCAAGCAGATAAATGTGCAACAGATGCTCATAATTTTTTTTCACAAGATATGTTTTTTTTCTATATTTCAGTTTTTCTGACAGATCATAATAACATAAAAATAAACAGTGTTATGAACCTGGACTTAGTTGGTTATAGCAACTACCTCAGTTTCTAGACAGCTAAAAATCGCTATTTTCCTTGTCAGATAGGTCTGGTGTCAGGGCTGGGATGCACAGAAAAGGGGTAAGTGATCCCTAAGCTAAATCCCAACCCCTTTCCCTGCCTATTGCCTACTCAGGCTAACCCCTGAGTCGACAACCTGAAGACTCGAGATACACTAGCAAAAGTGCAGGGGAAGGGAAAACGAACAAGACAGAAACAAGAACAAATGGATAGTCAGATAGTAAAATCAGTAAGCCAAGAGTAGTCACAAAACACGCCGAGGGTCAAAGAACAAACAAGAGTCTAAATAGCAGAGCACAAAAGACAAACCAGGTAGTAGCAAGGAAACTCCAAACACTGGCAGCAAGGTTAACATTTGAGGGCCTTAACCCCTTCACCCCCGGAGCTTTTTTCGGTTCTGCATTTTCGTTTTGCGCTCCCTGCCTTCAAACAGCCATAACTCTTTTATTTTTCTGTTCACATAGCTGTATGAGGGCTTGTTTTTTGCGGGACAAGTTGTACTTTCCAACGCCACCATTTAATATTGCATACGGTGTAGTGGGAAGCGGGAAAAAAATTCCAAACCGGGTGAAATTGCAAAGAAAACGCTATTCCGCTACAGTTCTACGGGTTTCTTATTTACAGCGTTCGATGTGCATTAAAACTGATCCATTACTTTCATTCTACTGGTCAGTACGAATCCGGCAATACCTAATATGTATAGTTTTTCCTGCGTTTTCATAGTGATAAAATAATTAGAAAGTTGCCCTTTTTTTTTTTTTTTTTTTCCTTGTCAAATCTTGACCCCTATAACTTTTTGGTATTTATGTGTACAGAGCTGTATGGGGGCTCATTTTTTGCGGGACGATCTGAAGTTTTTATTGATACCATTCTGGGGTGTGTATGACTTTTTGATCACTTTTTATTTAATTTTTTTTAGAAAAAAAAAGCGACAAAAAAACGGCAAATCGCCATTTGGACGCTTTTTTACGCCACACAATTCGCTGTATTGGAATTTTTTTTTATATTTTAAAAGTACGGGCGTTTTCGGTCACGATGATACCCATGATGTCTATATTTATTGTTATTTAGGTATTTATTTTTACTTATACGGAAAGGGGGGGTGATTTGAACTTTTACATCTTTTTTATTTTTTATATATTTTTTAACTTTTTTTTTAAATTTTTTTTTTACTATTAGAAAGCTCAAATATGGGCTTATATATTGTGGCTTTTTTTTTTTCTTTATGAGCAATTCTGGGTTTTATAGACTCAGAAAGACATGAATTGCTCATTTCTTATCCTGGCCTGCCATCTAGTGGCCAGAATAAGAATTGCACTTTGAAAACTGTAATCCTCACCAGCGAGGATTACAGTTTCATATGGTGTACAGACACCCCGATGGCCACACGGGGTGTCTGTACACCACCCGGAAGCGAACGCTTCCGGGTTTAGCCGCAACTAGATGCCGTGATCACGTGTGATCACGGCATCTAGTCAACCCGGAAGAAGCCGCCGATGTAGTAGGTAGCGGCAAGTCTCTGCTGTTAGAAACAGC
Source organism: Rhinella marina (assembly GCA_900303285.1). Classification (NCBI taxonomy): domain Eukaryota; kingdom Metazoa; phylum Chordata; class Amphibia; order Anura; family Bufonidae; genus Rhinella; species Rhinella marina. The sequence goes on from ONZH01029142.1 coordinate 6,871, forward strand.
AGAGACTTGCCGGCCATGACGCCCGCCGCACCCGCGAGCGGGCGCCATGTGCCCGCATCGCCCCAGCGCCGTACATGTACGGCGCTGGGGGTGAAGGGGTTAAATACCTAGCAGACCCCACCCAACCAGCTGACTGGGAGGAGAAAGCAAGGAACAAAACTTAACTCATGAGATACCAAATGAACAGAAAATAAACAGACTAAATTGCTCGCGTTTTCCGGCGACCAGAAACAGGCCGCGAGCGAGTGTGCACACCAGCCACGTCCCTGGCACTAATGATCGTCGCGTGCGTCCCCTGCCTGGGACGTGCATCCACAGCCAGAGACCGTCAGCTGGAGGAGGAGCCTGACGAAATAGCGGAAGAAGCCTGGCCACGGGCAACCACATCGCCACCAGAGTCAGAGACAGGACCAGCAGAACGGGTGCAATGACTGCCGGTCCTGACATCTGGTCTGTCAACGATAAACAGTAATGTGTTTTAAAAATCTACTTCTAAATGCTTGGATCATTTCTCTTTTGTCAGGCTTCGCAACCGGGGCAATATTCTTTGGTAAAATAAGTCTAGCAGACTGCCATGAGAAATTTTTGGCCTGAAAAGACAGCTCATTACATCGCATAGTATTGGCTTTACAAAATCAATGCTCTGGATCGTAAATGTGTCTGACTACCCAAGCCTTCTTGGCTTTAGAAAATTCTAACTGATACTTGTTGAGATCCTCATCTGTTAATGTGCCCATGTATTGCACATGCTGACTTCCCACATTGTAGTTGTGGTCTAGGGCTGCCAGTTCTGTTCGTGCAAGCATTGAGTCATAATAAAAATGTAACCTCTTTGGTCGATACTTTAATACATTGGTGTGGTACACCTCCAACATGCCTGTATGGCAGAAAAGTGAAAAATGTCTAAGATCTCACAGGAGTGTTGGGTTTTCTACAATACATTTCAGTATTGTATGTGGCAGGGAATTGGGTATAAGCCACTTAGTATCCTCAGGTAAGTCTGAGTGTTCACAACGAGCCAGCCCAAAGTCTGTCCGCCATTCATGTACATTACGAACATGGTGTCCAACCGCAAGCCATTTTTCCACTAAAATTTCTGGATCTTCTCTACAATTTTTTGAGCACCACCAAAGATGGTTTTTAATAGGTGCAACCCACTGTGCTAGCATATTACAATTTTTTTGTTTAGAAGCCGCAAATATCTTTTGACCAACTGTCTTTGCCACGTGCCAAATATCAAATTGATGCAATATATTTGGATATTCATCATGCAATATTTTTCGGATCCCAATGTGATGATCTGTAGCTATTATTCTAACATTTAAATTGCTCTACAGAAGATCTTCTAGGGTTTGTCTAAAAGCAAATTTTTCAAGACTCACAGAGCTGAGTGATGGCACAACTTGTATGTTGAAGCCAACAATTTTTTGGGTGGTCACCTCCATCATTGTATATGTACAATATTTGGCTGAAAAGCCTGGGCTGTCAGCCTCGCCATCACCTGCTACACATAAAGGCAAATTTGCTAAAGATTGGTTCACTTTTTCCCAGTGGTGGTGAATCGTGGGGAACAGAAATTTCTTTTTGTATACGATAGTAGGTAGATTTTGAGATCATGTTGATGTTCAATATATTTAATGTTTTAAAACGTACACGAGTCAAGTCTGCATGACATCTACGCCGATACTGGCACGGAATAAGCTGAATTAGCTGGTACAAACAGCTTTTAAAAATAATAAATTTTTCTTCACTCACAGTATTAATTTGCTGTATAACAAGTGGTTCATATGTGTTGTGGCTTGACAAATCATCTGTAACTAAGTCTTCATCACTACTAGTGTCAATATCAGATTCTTTATCTTCATCCTCTATACATTCCTCTTTGATATCAAATGAAGAATCATCCTGTGATGCATTAGGGGTATAAAGTGGGACAGCTAATTCATCCAATAACTTACTTTGATTTGTTGGTGGAGTTGTGTTTGACTGTGGAGAGTTTTCAGATTTCCTGTCAATAACACTCAAGAATGGACTCTGTTTAGATGGTGTAGAGGTTATTTGATTTGGTGATATCGCCGGTACATTTAATGGAGATGTTGTTAGTGGAGATGTAGGAGCTGGCAAAATGTTTTCATAATGTGTAGGTGTCTCTTGAAACATTTGTGACATCTTCCATAATGTGATCCTCTGTATTAGTGTCAATTTCGCAATCTGAAGTTAGCAACCCTTTGTCATGGATATTTATTTGATGTGCTTTTAATTTTGTTGCAATATTTGGTTTAGGCAGTGGTGCCCCTAAAATTTTGCAGTTTATAACCACTGATTTTGAAAACTTTGTGACTGTGTTTGGGAGCTAGAATTTTTTTTGCCAAACATGGATTCAGTTCCAGTAGTTCGACATATATGGCCAAGGAACAAGTCTGTATTAATACCTTTGTTAACCATTTTTGGTTTAGGTATATTTCCAACAAATGTATTTCCAGCAGAAGACTGGAAATTATAGGGCACAACCCGAAATAAAACATTTTTTGGAATGCATGCATCTGATGCACTAGCTTGAGACTGAGAATGGTCAGTGTTGTCTAAAGTTCTTTTCCTTTTGCAAGTCTTTTTCCATGTTCTACACTACTGGTGGAGGTAGATGCTTGTTCCGTGTTAAACAGTGTAGGGATAGCTTTGGGGCGAAGACGGCGTCCGGTTCCAGCATATATAAACTTATCTTCAGTGAAATGTTTGGAGCACATTCGAAAGTTGTCATTGCTGTTTTGTGAAAATATTTTTTCCACCAAGTCTTTCAGGTCTGTAAATTTTTCTGGCACCTGTTGTAGCCAGCATCTTATTCCATCCTTGTCTCTTGGAAAAACATGCATGTTTACTTTTTATCTTTTGTCTGCCAGGTGTTATGACAACCTTTTATAATGCATGAAGGCTTCTTTCTAGTAGTAGATTTTGGACAAGCCTAAAAATATATATCTATAAATAAATATATTTAACCCATGTACAGCGCAAAAAGCCGGGACACAAGTCCCAGTGCCGTACATGTACGGTGTGCTGATCGGGCGGGTGCAGGAGCTGCGCTCGCCCGATCAGCTGCGGGGGTCCGGCTGTGCCCAGGTGCCAGACCCCTGCTGAATGCGCCAGCATCGGTGAAAACACTAATTCCGGCGCATTAACCCTTCATGTGCCGGAGTTAAGGGATTCAGGATGGCGAGCGGGGGGCCATTGGGTCCCTGCGCTGCTGTGACGGGGACCCGATGGCTCGGATCGCAGCCCGATGCCTTCCTTAGGCATCGTGGCTGCTATCCCTGTGTGCTTGTGCGATCCAGCCCCCTGGATCGCACAGGAAGCAGGCTGAGTAATACACTTACAGTCAATGCATTACAATACAAAAGTATTGTACTGCATTGTAAAGGGGATCAGACCCCCAAAAGTTAAACAAAGTAAAAAAAGTTAAAAAATAAAGTTTCCTAAAAAAAAAAATCATAAAAGTTTCAAGTAAAAAAAAAACGCCATTTTCCCCAAAAAAAGCTAAAAAAAAAAAAAATTGTAAAAAAAAAAGGTAAAAAAAGAAAGATAAACATATTAGGTATTGACGCGTCCGCATCGACCAGCTCTATAAAAATATCACGTCATCCACCCCGCCAGGTGAACGCAGTAAAAAAAAAAAAAAAACTTGCCAAAACAGACATTTTTTGGTCACCTTCCCTTACAAAAAGTGTAATAGCAGGCGATCAAAAAGGCGTATTCACCCCAAAATGGTACCAATCAAACCGTCATCTTGTCCTGCAAAAATGATACTCTACCTGAGACAATTGCCTGAAAAATAAAAAAAATATATGACTCTCTGAAAATGGCAACACAAAAAAAGATTTTATTCTGTTGAAAAATAAATCTAATGTGTAAAACTTTCCAAAAATAAAAAAAGTTAGACATATTGGGTATCGCCGCGTCCGTAACAACCTGCTCTATAAAAATATTACATGAGATGGCCCCCCAGGCGAATGCTGTAAAAATTTTTTTTTAAAAACTATGCCATAACAGCCATTTTTTTCCACCTTGCCTCACAAAAAGTGTAATACCAAGCGATCAAAAAGGCGTATTTACCCCAAAATGGTACCAATCAAATCGTCATCTCGTCCTGCAAAAAATGAGCCCCCACATAAGACAATAACTCAAAAAAATAAAAATCAATGGCTAACCAATCCATCAAAATCTGTGTTGTAAAATCCATATGGCGCTCCTTCTGTTCTGAGTCCTGCCATGTACCCCCACAGCAGTTTACCACCACATATGGGGTGTTGCCGTATTCAGGAGAAAATGGGTAACAAATTATGGGGTGCTTTTCTCCTGTTACCCCTTGTGAAAATGAAAAATTTGGGGCTAAAGCAACATTTTATTGGAAGAAATGAAACTTTTCATTTTCACAGCCAAGTGTTTCCAAATCCCGTAAAACGCTTAGAGGGTCAAAGTGGCCAGTACCCCCCTTAATATATTCGTTGAAGGGTGTAGTTTCCAAAATGGGGTCACTCTTTGAGGGTTTCCACTGTAGGGGTACGTCAGGGTCTCTTAATTACAAAATGGTGTCTAAAAACTATTCTAGCAAAATCTGCCCCCAAAATCCGTATGGCGCTCCTTTCCTTCTGACCACTGACACAAACCCATAGAGACGTTTACCACCACATATGGGGTATTTCTGTAAACTGCAGAATCACAGCAATGTATATTGGGGTTTAGTTTGCTGTTAACCCTTGCTGTGTTGCAAGATAAAAAATTATTAACATGAATAATCTACCAAAAAAGTGAAATTTTGAAATTTCACCTCCATTTTCCTTTAATTCTTGTGGAACACCTCAAGGGTTAATAAAGTTTGTAACATCAGTTTTTCATAACTTGAGGGGTGTAGTTTCTAAAATGGGTTCATTTATGGGGTTTCCATTAGGTAAGCCTCACAAAATCACTTTATAACTGAATTGGTGCTCAAAAATATGGTTCAAGAAATTTTGCTGAAAATTTGAAAAATTTATTCTAAATTTCTAAGCCCTCTAACTTCCAAAAAAAATAAAATGACATTTACAAAATGATGCCAACATAAAGTAGACATATGGGGAATGTTAAGTAATAACTATTTTTGGAGGTATTACTATGTATTTTAAAAGTAGAGAAATTGACATTTGGAAATTTGCAAATTTTTCAAACTTTTTGGTAAATTTGGGATTTTTTCATAAATAAGGGTGAAATATATTGACTCAAATTTATGACTGTCATGAAGTACAATGTGTCACGAGAAAACAATCTCAGAATGGCCTAGATAAGTAAAAGCGTTCTAAAGTTATTACCACATAAAGTGACATGTCAGATTTGCAAAAATTGTCCTAGGATTTGAGGTGAAAAGTGGCTCGATACTGAAAGGGTTAAACAGATTTTCGAGAGAGACCAGTATGGTATTCAATATTTATCAACAATATAAATGCATTGGCTAAGGGGTACTCTTTGCAATTATGGAGAGCTCCTAATATGCGTGCTACTTCTGTGCAGTATTGTAGGCCAGGCGATACCCCTCTGGGAATCATGAATTATAGAGAGACAGAGATGTAAAAAGACCAACTGTCTAACATAACTACAAATGTTCCCTTGTGATAAAAAGGACAATGTCAGGGCTGTTTCTGACGAACATGTGCCGTGCACTCGTGTGAGTGTGATCCTCCGTTCTGGACACTGCTCATCTTGGAGGAGCACTCGGCATTATAATGATTTATAATGCCATGTGCCTGTGCATGAACTTATTGCTACAGAATCATACATATATAAAGATGTCAGTATGATCCTGTAGCATTAAGGTCATGCAGAGGCACACAGTATTATGAAATCAGTATAATGTCATGCGCACCTGCAAGATAAGCAGTGTCCAGAATAGAGAATCACGCTCACACATGGTGTGTGATTCCCATACTTCACATGCTCATCTGAAATAACCCTAAACATAAAAGATCATAACGTTGGCGACCGCTAGCACAGGGGCTTATTAAGACCGGCGTATAAGAGCCTTTCAGGGGACATTATTTGTGGGGATATTATGTAGGCATTATTACTGGGAGCACGAAGAGGGGAGGAATTACTGGCGGCATTTTAGGGAACATTATTATTATTAGGCCATAACTATTGCTGGAGGCATAATACGGTTTTTTCTGCAGGATAGCATTTGGGGGCATTGGGGAGCACATAGGGCAAAGTATTGTGGGTGACAGCAGGATGACACTGTTGGGGCACTAGGATGGGAAGTTTGTGTTGAGAAGGTGGAAGGATGATGCAAAAGTTAGGAATCTAATATGTCCATGTTGCAAACCAGGGCTGTGGAGTCTGAGTCGGTCACCATTTTGGTGGAGTCGGAGTATATATATATATATATATATATATATATATATATATATATTGTAAATATAATGAATTAGTACATTTAGTTCAGTGCTGAATATATTTTTATAAGAATTTGTGAAAATTATGAAATGTCCTATAAATGTCTGTTCTATTCCTGATCTAAGAATTTTAGTTGAGATGACTGTGTGCTGCCCTTTATGTCCAGTGCATGTTCTCTCTCTATGCTTTATGTTTCCTCTGAGCTCATGTTTGGAGAGGTTAGCTGCTCTCATGGCTTCTATCTGCTGATGTAAAACACCTAGAGCCTTATGTATGAAAACTGTCTAGGTGTAGAAGTTTCTTTGTTGCCCATAGCAACCAATCAGAGCTCCCCTTTCATTTCATATAGTGCTCTGGAGAAATGAAAGGGGAGCTCTGATTGGTTGCTATGGGCAACAAAAAAAGTCTTAGACCTAGACAGTTTTCATACATCAGGCCCAGAGGCGTAGCTACTGGCGGGGGAGGGGAGGCGATGCTCTGGGCCCAATACCTCTGGGGGGGCCCAGCAGGGATGGCCTTAGTACAAACAGGCGAATACAAGTGAGCGCTTCCATTATGGAGTCTGATGGGGGCACATTCTGATGATCTGAGGTCTGATGGGGGCACATTCTGCTGATCTGAGATCTGATGGGGCTACATTCTGCTGATCTGAGGTCTGATGGGGGCACATTAAGCCGATATGAGGTCAGATGGGGGCACATTAAGCCGATATGAGGTCAGATGGGGGCACATTAAGCCGATCTGAGGTCAGATGGGGGAACATTCTGCTGATCTGAGGTCTGATGGGGGCACATTCTGCTGATCTGAGGTCTGATGGGGGCACATTCTGCTGATCTGAGGTCTGATGGGGGCACATTCTATTGATCTGAGGTCTGATGGGGGTACATTCTGCTGATCTGAGGTCTGATGGGGGCACAATACGCTGATCTGAGGTCTGATGGGGGCACAATAGGCTCATCTGAGGTCTGATGGGGGCACATTAAGCCGATCTGAGGTCTGATGGGGGCAAGGGACTGTTAGTTTAGTGATGTAAAAGCTGGGGACAGATTTCCTTTAACATAGGAGTCCCCTTTTTTACTCCTATTAACCCTATATTTTACTGCATTATGTTGTAGAGTATTTAGAGTAGGGTATGTAGAAAGTCTATTGTACAGCATAGATGATCTAGCAGTTTATATAGTCATCTTGCTAATACAGTATTATAACCACAACTAGTAGTATGTGCCTGTGAAGTTGGAAACGTGCGTTTGGGAAGCCAATAAGTGGGGGGCCCACTTAAGTATGTTTCGCCCCCCCAGGTGCTGAACCTCTAGCTACGCCTCTGATTAGGCCCTAAGTGAGCTGTACCCAGAGAAGCCTGATAGATTACAAACTGTTTTTGTCATGACTTATCTGTACTATTGATTTTATGCAAATGTGTTTAACCCCTTAATGACCGGGCCATTTTGCACCTTCGTGACCAGACTGATTTTTGCTAATCTGACATGTGTCAGTTTATGTGGTAATAACTTTGGAACGCTTTTACTTATCCAGGCCATTCTGAGATTGTTTTCTCGTCACATATTGTGCTTCACGACAGTAGTAAATTTGTGGCAAAATATTTCATTTTTATTTATAAAAAAATAGCAAATTTACAAAAAATTTGGAAAAATTAGCAAATTTACAAATTTCAATTTCTCTACTTTCAAAATAAATAGTAATACCTCCAAAAATAGTTAATATTTTACATTCCCCATATGTCTACTTTATGTTGGCATCATTTTATAAATGTCATTTTACTTTTTTAGGACGTTAGAGGGCTTAGAAGTTTAGAAGCCATTTTTCAAATTTTCACCAAATTTCCAAAACCATTTTTTTTAAGCACCAGTTCAGATGTAAAGTGATTTTGAGTGGCTTACATAATGAAACCCCCCATAAATGACCCCATTTTAGAAACTACACCCCTCAAATTATAAAAAACTGCTGTTACAAACTTTGTTAACCCTTGAGGTGTTCCACAAGAATTAAAGGAAAATGGAGGTGAAATTTCAAAATTTCACTTTTTTGGTAGATTATTCATGTTAATAATTTTTTCTTGCAACACAGCAAGGGTTAACAGCAAACTAAACTTCTATATACATTACTCTGATTCTGCAGTTTACAGAAATACCCCATATGTGGTGGTAAACATTTCTATGGGTTTGTGGCAGTGGTCAGAAGGAAAGGAGTGCCATATGGATTTTGGAGGCAGATTTTGCTAAAATAGTTTGTAGGCACCATTTTGTAATTGAGAGACCCTGACGTACCCCTACAGTGGAAACCCTCAAAAAGTGACCCCATTTTGGAAACTACACCCTTCAACGAATATATTAAGGGGTACTGGCCACTTTGACCCCCTAAGCGTTTTACGGGATTTGGAAACACTTGGCTGTGAAAATGAAAAGTTTCATTTCTTCCAATAAAATGTTGCTATAGCCCCAATTTTTTTTTATTTGCATAAGGGGTAACAGGAGAAAAGCACCCCATAATATGTTACCCATTTTCTCCTGAATACGGCAACACTGCTGTGGTAAACTGCTGTGGGGGCACATGGCAGGAGTCAGAACAGAAGGAGCGCCATATGGATTTTACAACACAGATTTTGATGGATTGGTTTGCGGGAGCCATTGATTTTTATTTTTTTTGAGCTATTGTCTTATGTAGGGGCTCATTTTTTTGCAGGATGAGGTGAGGTTTTCATTGGTACCATTTTGGGGTAAATACGCCTTTTGATCGCTTGGTATTACTCTTTTTGTGAGTCAAGGTGAAAAAAATAGCTGTTTTGGCATAGCTTTTTTTTAGCATTTTTTTTTACAGCATTCACCTGAGGGGCAAGTCATGTGATATTTTTATAGAGCAGGTTGTTACGAACGCGGCGATACCCAATATGTCTAACATTTTTATTATTGTTACGTTTTACACATTAGATGCATTTTTGAACAGAATAAAATCTTTTTTTGTGTTGCTATTTTCTGAGAGCCATATTTTTTTTATTTTTTGGGCGATTGTCTCAGGTAGGGTATTATTTTTGCAGGACAAGATGACGGTTTGATTGGTACCAATTTGGGTTAAATACACCTTTTTGATTGCCTGCTATTACACTTTTTGTGAGGGAAGAGGGAAAAAAATGACTATTTTGGCACAGTTTTTAAAAAAATTTTTTTACAGCATTTGCCTGGGGGGCCATCTCATGTAATATTTTTATAGAGCAGTTTGTTACGGACGTGGCGATACCCAATATGTCTAACATTTTTATTTTTGGAAAGTTTTACACATTAGATGCATTTGTGAACAGAATAAAATCATTTTTTGTGTTGCTATTTTCTGAGAGCCATATTTTTTTTATTTTTCAGGCGATTGTCTTAGTTAGGGTCTCATTTTTTGCGGGACAAGATGGCGGTTTGATTGGTACCATTTTGGGGTACATACGTTTTTTTGATCGCCTGCTATTACACTTTTTGTAAGGGAAGGTGACCAAAAAATGTCTGTTTTGGCAGTTTTTTTTTTTTTTTTTACTGCGTTCACCTGGCGGGGTGGATGATGTTATATTTTTATAGAGCCAGTCGATACGGACGCGGCGATACCTAATATGTATACCTTTCTTTTTTTTTTTACAATTTTTTAAACTTTTTTGGGGAAAATGGCAGTTTTTTTTTTAACTTTTATTATTTTTTTTAACTTTATTTTTTAACTTTTTTTTACCACTTTATTTAACTTTTGGGGGTCTGATCCCCTTTACAATGCATTACAATACTTTTGTATTGTAATGCATTGGCTGTAAGTGTAATACACTTACAGCCTGCTTCCTGTGCGATCCAGGGGGCTGGATCGCACAGGCTCGCAGGGATAGCAGCCACGATGCCTAGAAGGCATCGGGCTGCTATTAAGCCATCGGTCCCGTCACAGCAGCGGGGACCGATGGCCCCGCTCGCCATCCTGAATAGATTGCACACCATGCCGCACGCCTTATGTGCCGCTGGCGCATTCAGCAGGGGTCCGGCTACTGGGCACAGCCGGACCCCCGCCGCTGGTCCGTCCGGGGGCTCCCTGACACCCCTTTTCTGCTACAGATTGGGGACTTGCGCCGCCTGCCGTCTAAAGACAGTGGGCGGTCGGCATCGGGTTAAAGTTATCACTTAAACATGCTCCATGTATGAGGGAGTAGGAGTCGGAGTGAGGGGAAATTGAGGAGTAAGAGTCGGGGCTTTGGCTTACCGACTCCACAGCCCTGTTGCAAACTCTGTAAAGATAAGATGTGGCTGAAATAATTTGTTGCAGCTGCACTGTGGTATTTGGTTCTGCTGAGGCAGTATATAGCGTGCTGCACTGTGGTATTTGGTTCTGCTGAGGCGGTATATTGTGTTGCACTGTGGTATTTGGTTCTGCTGAGGCAGTATATTGTGCTGCACTGTGGTATTTGGTTCTGCTGAGGCAGTATATTGTGCTGCACTGTGGTATTTGGTTCTGCTGAGGCAGTATATTGTGCTGCACTGTGGTATTTAGTTCTGCTGAGGCAGTATATTGTGCTGCACTGTGGTATTTGGTTCTGCTGAGGCAGTATATTGTGCTGCACTGTGGTATTTGGTTCTGCTGAGGCAGTATATTGTGCTGCACTGTGGTATTTGGTTCTGCTGAGGCAGTATATTGGTGCTGCACTGTGGTATTTGGTTCTGCTGAGGCAGTATATAGCGTGCTGCACTGTGGTATTGGTTCTGCGAGGGTATATTGTGCTGCACTGTGGTATTGTTCTGCTGAGGCAGTATATTGTGCTGCACTGTGGTATTTAGTTCTGCTGAGGCAGTATATTGTGCTGCACTGTGGTATTTGGTTCTGCTGAGGCAGTATATTGTGCTGCACTGTGGTATTTGGTTCTGCTGAGGCAGTATATTGTGCTGCACTGTGGTATTTGGTTCTGCTGGGGCAGTATATTGTGCTGCACTGTGTTATTTGTTTCTGCTGCGGCAGTATATTGTGCTGTTCTTTGGTATTTTGTTTTACTGGGGCAGTATATTGGGCTTCTCCATGGTATTTGGTTCTGCCGAGGCAGTATGTTTTGTTGCAATATGATATTTGGTTCTGCTACATGACCTAATACCAAAGTGTTGCACAATATACTGCCCCTCTATGGTTTTGCTTGCCACATCTGCGTATTAGCACCACCTACTTAGCGGCCATATGTCCCAGTCAAAATGTATGTGTGTCAGAAACCAGATTTGTACAAAGGGCCCTATTGATCAAATGTGTATATATTTTACTTTGGTTGTAGTAATCACATAAAAGGAAAATTCCTTTCAGATATTCTCCAGCTGTACTACACTCTGTGTGTGAGGTGAATAAACTAGGTGGAAAAGTTCTAACCATGTTATCCGTATTTGGGGTGGGCTATTTTCAGTCCAAGATATAAAATCATGTGAATTATGCTATTTAGCTACAATAGCATTCTAATATGGGGTCACCACGGCATTGTGGAGAATAAAATACAGCAAAGCATTCAGATACTTCTGGTCCCACTTTAAAGTAAAACTATGGATCCTCACAAGGAGCGTAAGCATGAATGGGATCTATTTGTCATAAATTACTGCTATGTAATAATGAATGGAGAACTGCCATTACAAGCAGATCCTTCTGTGAGGTAAAACTATTGATCCTCACAGGGGGAGTAAGCATGAATGTAATCTATTTGTCACATAAATTAATGCTAGCTAGTAATCAATGGAGAACTCTCATTAGGAGGAGATATTTCTGTGAGGTAAGACTATAGATCCTCACAGGGAGAGTAAGCATGAATGGGATCTATTTATGAGATAAAATACTGCTAGCTAGTAATAAATGGAGAACTCTCATTAGGAGGAGATATTTCTGTGAGGTAAGACTATAGATCCTCACAGGGAGAGTAAGCATGAATGGGATCTATTTATGAGATAAAATACTGCTAGCTAGTAATAAATGGAGAACTCTCATTAGGAGGAGATATTTCTGTGAGGTAAGACTATAGATCCTCACAGGGAGAGTAAGCATGAATGGGATCTATTTATGAGATAAATTACTGCTAGCTAGTAATGAATGGAAAACTGTCATTAGGAGGAGATCCTTCTGTGAGGTAAAACTATCGATCCTGGCACTGACCAGTATTCCTTATCTGCAGCTGACTTTGACTGACTGTCACAGGTAACAGATCACTCCACTCCCCGGAGTGAGGTAACTCAACTGGGCATGTTCAGCCTGTATTACTGTAAAGAACAAAGAAATCAGAAAATATGAAAACAGTAGAAGGCGCTATACACTTAGCTTTTATTGAATATCTCAAGAACAATAAATCTTTTTTAACAACATGTCATTGCAAAAATGGTCAGATCCAGGTGCTCCTTCAGAAAACTCAGAATATTTTTGGTGGGACAACCCCTTAGGGGGTCAAAGTGGTCAGTACCCCCCTTAATATATTCTTTAAGGGGTGTAGTTTCCAAAATGGGGTCACTTTTTGAGGGTTTCCACTCTAGGGGTACGTCAGGGTGCCTAAAAACCATTCTAGCAAAATCTGCCTCCAAAATCCATATTCCTTCTGACCACTGCTACGTGCCCATAGAGTAGTTTACCACAACATACGGGGTATTTCTGTAAACGTCAGAATCAGAGTAATGTATATTGAGGTTTAGTTTGCTGTTAACCCTTGCTGTGTTGCAAAAAAAAAAAATTATTAACATGAATAATCTACCAAAAAAGTGAAATTTTGAAATTTCACCTCCATTTTCCTTTAATTCTTGTGGAACACCTCAAGGGTTAACAAAGTTTGTAACAGCAGTTTTTTATAATTTGAGGGGTGTAGTTTCTAAAATGGGGTCATTTATGGGTGGTTTCCATTAGGTAAGCCTTACAAAATCACTTTAGAACTGAATTGGTGCTTAAAAAAATGGTTTGGGAAATTTTGTTGAACATTTGAAAAATTGCTTCTAAACTTCTATACCCTCTATCTTTCTAAAAAATAAAATGACATTTACAAAATGAAGCCAACATAAAGTAGACATATGGGGAATGTTAATAAATATTTTATGAGTCAATATATTTCCCCTTTATTTATGAAAAAATCCCAAGTTTACCAATTCCATTTTCAAAATTTCAATTTCTCTGCTTTTAAAACAGAAAGTGTATCACTTTCTGTTTTAAAAGCAGAGAAATTGAAATTTTGAAAATGGAATTGGTAAACTTGGGATTTTTTCATAAATAAAGGTGAAATATATTGACTCAAATTTATGACTGTCATGACGTACATTGTGTCACGAGAAAATCTCAGAATGGCCTGGATAAGTAAAAGCGTTCTAAAGACTAATGAGGGGGGAGTTGCAGAGAGTGATGAGGAGAAAGCAAAGCTACTGAATATCTTTTTCTCCACTGTATTCACTGAGGAAAATAAACGGTCAGATGAAATGCAGAATATAAAAGTAAATTCCCCTTTAAAAGTGCCCTGTCTGACCCAGGAAGAAGTAGGGCTGCGTCTTAAAAAGATTAAAATAGACAAATCGCCAGAACCTGATGGCATACACCCCCGTATCCTAAGAGAATTAAGTAATGCCATAGCCAGACCCTTATTACTGATATTTACGGACTCTACACTGACAGGGAGTGTTCCACAGGATTGGCTCATAGCAAATGTGGTGTCAATATTCAAAAAGGGTCCAAATCAGAGCCTGGAAACTATAGGCCGGTTTAACATCTGTCATGGTGTCAAGTCAAACCAATTTAATCAGTTTCTATGAGGAGGTAAGTTCTAGACTGGACCATGGCGAATCAATTGATGTTGTATATCTGGATTTCTCCAAAGCATTTGACACGGTACCATATAAAAGGTTATATAAAATGAGAATGCTTGGCCTGGGAGAAAATGTCTGTATGTGGGTAAGTAACTGGCTCAGTGATAGAAAACAGAGGGTGGTTATTAACGGTATACACTCAGATTGGGTCACAGTCACTAGTGGGGTACCACAGGGGTCAGTATTAAGCCTTATTCTCTTCAATATATTAATGATCTTGTAGAAGGCTTGCACAATAAAATAATTTTTGCAGATGACACTAAACTGTGTAAAGTAATTAACACAGAAGAGGACAGTACACTGCTACAGATGGATCTGGATAGAGTGGAGGCTTGAGCAGAGAAGTGGCAGATGAGGTTTAAGGCCCCATTCACACGACCGTATGAATGGGGCCGTATATATTCAGCAAAATTGCGGAATACATGCAGCCCCATTCACCTCTATGGGAGCGCACAGCCGCGGCACGGAGACAGCTCCGTGCCGCGGCTCCGCATAAAAAGATAGAACATGTCCTATACTTGTCCGTACGCACGGACAAGTATAGGCATTTTCAATGGGGCCGCACGGCGTGTGTTCCAAGCGCTGTGGAACACACGCCGGGTGGTCCCCGTATATTTGCGGGTCCGCAATAATGCGGACCCGCAAATATATGGTCGTCTGAATGAGGCCTTACACTGACAAATGTACGGTTATGCATATGGGAAGGAATAATGCAAGTCACCAGTACATACTGAATGGTAAAACATTGGGTAACTCTGACATGGAAAAGGACTTTTTAAAGGAATTTTAGTGAACAGTAAACTAAGCTGTAGAAACCAGTGTCAGGCAGCTGCTGCCAAGGCCAATAAGATAATGGGTCGCATCAAAAGAGGCATAGATGCCCATGATGAGAAA
>ONZH01029143.1:0-17993 GCA_900303285.1 Rhinella marina
TACTTAAAACAATAGGAATTCAGGCCCCTGTCTTGTCCCTAGTAAGCCACCTTGACAGGGACAAGGGCGGTAGACCTCGTATTCAGGGTACGGTAGGGGGGCCATCGTACAAACATATTATTGGATATGGGTGCAGCCGTGAGTTTGACCAATTTGGAACTAACTATAGACCCTTATGGTAAGAACATCTTTCTCAGAGGATTTGGAGGACAATTAGTACCTTCGAAACAATCGTTCCCAGTATCCATAAACATTGGAAGCCTGTGGGTGGAGCATGGTCTTTATCTTTCTCCAACACATGAGGGCACTATCATAGGATCTGATTTGATGAAAGAGCATGGGCTTATTATTGATTTGTGTAACTGGATGTTGTGGAAAGGTCCAAGGTATAAAGGTTGTGTGAAAATGGTGACTGACAATTACGGAATTGATGCAATCAAAGGTGCTGAGTTGCTAGATCCAGCTGCATTGCTGAAAACAGATGACAGGATATTGGCAGACATTTTATGGCAGCATAATAAAGCGTGGGCAACTTCAAAAACTAAATGTGGCAGAGTATCGAATATGGTGGTGAAGGTGGAAGGCCCGGATCCATCTCCTCAGAGGCAATACAAAATACCACCTGAATCAATCCCATACATTAAAAAGACCATAGATGATTTTTTGGTGCAGAATGTTATCAAGGAATGCCAGTCCAGGAATAACGCCCCCCTCTGGCCGATTAAGAAACCAAATGGCTGGCGTCCCACTATCGACTATAGAGCATTGAACAAGTGTATGCCTTTGGTCACTAATGTGGTAGCCAAATTGCCTGATATGATGACAGCACTTAAGCCATCTGCCACAGTGTATTCATCTATTGACATCTCAAATGGGTATTTCTCAATTCCTGTACACCCCGATTCCCAATATAAGTTCGCCTTTTCGTTTCAGGGCAAGCAATATACGTTTTGTCGCCTGCCGCAAGGTTTTAAGTCCAGCAGCACGTATTTTCATAAATGCATGATTGAGATCTTAGCACCATTCTCCGAACCAGATTGCATTGTCCAATATGTGGATGATATCCTGCTCCAGACTGACACCAAGGAGCAGCACTATGTATTGTTAGATGAGCTTCTGACACTTCTTGAAAATGCAGGCCTCAAGCTGAACCCTACTAAGGCACAATTGATGACAGAGTCGGTATCATTTTTGGGGGTGATAGTTTCGAAAGGGGGGAGGATTCCCAACCCCAACAAGTGCGAAACTATCCGTAATCTGCCAAGGCCAAACACAAAAATGGCACTGAGACAATTTCTAGGCCTTGTGGGATATTGCAGGGACTTCATTGAAGGATTCGCTGAAAAAGCGAAACCCCTCTATGAACTCCTGAAAAATGACAGGAGAGAGGCAGATCCGCTAGAATGGAGGGAGGAGCACGAAGGTGTTTTTGTCAAGCTAAAAATTAGCTTCACTCAAGCACCAGCTCTGAGCAATCCAAACTCGGATCTTCCCTTTGCGCTACAGGTTCATGCCTCAGCAGTAGCAATAGCAGCGGTGGTATTACAGGAAAGGCAAGGCAAATGGGTTCCTGTTGGGTACCTGTCAAGACTGTTGAGTCCTGTGGAGATAGGATTTGATGATTGTGTTAGGAACCTTTTAGCAGTTCACTGGGCAGTGCTATCCACAGAACACATAGTAGGATTTGCCAAGCTCATACTACAGACACCACACACTCCTATTAAGAAGTTGTTAGAGAGGACACTCAGTGGGGTTTCTTCTCAAAGAGTGGCAAGGTGGCTGGTGGATCTGACACCTAGGGACATAACAGTCACACATGACACCACCTATATCCTACCATAGCTATTGCAGTATGAAGGAGAGAAGCATGATTGTGGAGAAGTACACAGGGCTAAGACCCAGGAGGTATTCAGGCTAGTGGCAGGAGAGGACGATTTGAAAATTTGGGTTGACGGTTCAAGGTATTGGGAAGAGGGACACTTTCACACAGGGTACGCTCTGTGGTGTCCACAGACAAACGAACAAATTCTAATCAAATGTCCCAGAAGTTTCTCAGCACAAAGAGCCGAGTTGGAGGCAGTGAGGGAAGCCATCTTGCATTTCAGGGTAGGCCCAATAGCCATCTTTTCAGACAGCGCTTACGTCACTAGATCATTGACAGAGTACATGCCTTTATGGTATACAAGGGGATTTAGTGATGCGGCGGGAAAGACGCTGGTGCATGGGTCAGTTTTAAAAGACATTTGGGACAAGTCCAACTTAGAACCACAGAGGGTGGCCATATTTAAGGTTAAGGCACATCAGAAAGGAACTGATGAAATTTCAATAGGGAACAATAAAGCGGATGGGCTGGCCAAAGAGGCTGCAGTCATGGGAGCCAAATGGACTCCCTATGATATTGAGGGGAGACAAGCATGGGAGGCACAGGAAGATGATGACACTGATAAAGAGGAAAGGGAACCAGAGTGCCTACCAGTTTCCAAAGCACCAACCCCATGTTTAGCAGCTGAGCAGGACAAGGATGCAGTGCTGCACCGAATAAAATGTTCGATTCAGGGAAAGACAGCAGATATGCCACAAGATTGCACCCTTCAAGATGGTCTGTTGCTAAAAGTGACTACAGAAGGCCCTTGATTTGTAGTGCCCTGTCAGTACCAGAAAGATTTAGCGAGAGAAAACCATAGATTGACAGGACATATGGGCATTGAAGGTACCTTACAATTTGTTCAGGCCAAATACTGGTGGTTAAGACATGAGAGAGACTGTTGAGAGGATCATCCATGAGTGTCTCATATGCGCCCAAATGAATCCCAGACCTAAGGGACAGAAACCGGTACTAGCTAGGATACCACTTGCTGAAGGACCATGGGAGCGGTTACAAATCGATTTTGTGGGTCCTTTGCCAAGTGCTCCGGGTGGGTACCGATATCTGCTGGTGGTGGTTGATGTCTTTTCCAAGTGGGTGGAAGCTTTACCCCTGAGGAAAGACAGCAACAGCAAAGGCATTATGGGGGGACGTCATCTCAAGGTGGGGTTTCCCAAAGGTCATTGAGTCTGACAGAGGGTCACATTTCACAGGGAAAGTCATGGCTGGTATATGTGAAATGTTAAATGTAGAACAGAAGTTTCATGTGCCCTATAGGCCCCAGTCATCAGGAATGGTGGAGAGGATGAATCGAACATTGAAGGAGAGGCTTAGGAAGATGGTGCTGCAGTCAGGGAACAATTGGTTATGCCACCTACCTGCAATTTTAATGGCCATATGGGGTACAGATGCAAAAGGAACATCTATCACCCCATATCAGCTAATGACAGGCAGAGTTATGAACCTATGTCACCCTGCAGATCCAAAACTTAGTACACCTATGAGGGAGAGTGCAGAGAAAGAGAACTTCCTAGCTCAATTGCAAGACCAGGTACAAAGGTATTTGCACTTTGCGGCCTGCAACATGGCACCAAAGGCCAAGGAGGAGCCTGGTAAACCCCCAATCCAGCTAAAGGAAGGAGACAGGGTGATGGTTAAAAATTTTGTGCCTAAGTCATCATGGGATGCTAATTGGACAGGCCCATTTGTGGTGACATTGGCATTGAGTAGTCAGATTGTTAAGGTTAAGAGAGAGGTTAGCGAGAAGAGTGCCAAATGCATGAAAAGGAGAGATATGGAGAAGTGGGTTCATGCAGATCAATGCAAAAGGATATAACTGATAAGAATGTGATTCCGCTCTTGTTCTTGTATTCCAGGATCATAAATGAAGCGTGATTCAAGCCGAAAATACTGGATTCTGGATGTATGGACCTCAACAATTTTGTTGACAATTGGCATCACCTGCATCAGTGGACTGCATGGTTTCGAGCATTCAGGAAACAGAGAGACAGAAAGGGCATCTGGAATGGCAATGGTCACACAACCAAAATTAAATACTGGGAACATCTGGCAAGATAATGGTCATGGGGTCAAGAGTAGGAGAGTGCGACTTATACCCGAAGGGAGTGAAGTAGGTAACAGGTACTATCAGGGTGACGGTAATCAATTCCAGTATAGTGTTGTCTTCTCTTTTGGTAGGGTAGGTCATGGCTCAAAGGAGGGGAATCAGGCACTAACCCATGGTGCGCAAGGTATATCGCCAGAGGCGTTACAACCATTCATGATAGCAACAGTATATGTAAAAGATACTGGTTATTGGCTGGGAGAGGAGTCAGATTTACCAGATAAAAGGGAGCACAGAGGAGCACAATATGGGGTATTCAGTGACATCTTGAAAGAGGGAGAGTACTTGTTTGTGTGCGGCATACGTTGGCACGATAGTATGCATCCAGCGACAATACCCAAGAGAAATTAACTTAGCATATAGTAAGGCAGACCTTGATGAAGTTAGAGAAGTCAGCATGACTATTCAAAGAGGGGAAAGCTTTATTATTGGGACAATGTCAAAACCATATAAATCTTATAGGGAAATGGTTGGTCATTGGACGTGTGGCACACGTGAGATTGGGGAGATGCATATTATCGATGCCAATCCAGATTATGTAAGGCCTTGCACAAACAGGAGCTCTCAGAACACTCAACCAATCCCTCACCTGGAGGTAGGACAGCCTTTCCAAGTCAACTTAGACTCAGCTCAGGGGATAGCTACAAATGTCCAATATGCGTTCGTTACCTGGCGCTTTAACATCTCTCTATGGTTAATCAAAACCTATTATCCAATATGTGCAGAGTATACGCTGAATCAAATTCACTCTCTCTATCAGTGGCTCAATCCCAGGAACACCAAGAATAGGCAACACTTAGCGAGGGCAAAGGAGAGCAGGGAGAGAAGGGATACTTTTAGCACTGTATTGGGTGGCATAGGAACTGGAATGGGTGTTATAAATCAGGCAGACAGTAGTGTCATACGGACCAAACTGGCAGCCATAGCTTCCAATAGCAAAAGGGGATTGGAGGTACAGAAAGAAATTAATGATATCATCAGTAATTTGCAACAGGGTCATGTAAATACAGACATTGGGGTAGCAAAAGACTTCATTCAGCATTTTAAGGTGTTAATAGAGAACATGCAAGCTAGAGGTAGGAACATATCTTGGGCACTGGCTTGTACACAAGGGCAGATGGAACTGTCAACTAATATAAAATTAGCAATTCAAACCTTATATAATGGGCAATGGCCATATGAGCTATCATCTCAGGCCACTGCTGCATTGCCAGAGCTCCTCACTTTCACACATTCCAAATGGTGGGCGAGTGCTTGGATTGGGTGTATCAATCACAATGTGGAAAGGTGTTATGCCTCCTCTTTTATCCCGTACACAGATTCCAAACTAAAAGTTGTATATAAGGTTGCTTCAATTGGCATTCTAACCGGAGAATTCAGCATTTTAAGGTGTTAATAGAGAACATGCAAGCTAGAGGTAGGAACATATCTTGGGCACCGGCTTGTACACAAGGGCAGATGGAACTGTCAACTAATATAAAATTAGCAATTCAAACCTTATATAATGGGCAATGGCCATATGAGCTATCATCTCAGGCCACTGCTGCATTGCCAGAGCTCCTCACTTTCACACATTCCAAATGGTGGGCGAGTGCTTGGATTGGGTGTATCAATCACAATGTGGAAAGTTGTATATAAGGTATATAAACTAAAAGTTGTATATAAGGTTGCTTCAATTGGCATTCTAACCAGAGAAACCACACTCCTACACCCGAGGTTAGACCATCCTCATGTAATCAGGGAGGATGGACAGTGGAAAAAAGTTGACATTTCCCTCTGTCTACATAGGAATCACGATATTTTGTGTACACCAGGCCAGTATAGATTAGTGGAGGATAAATGCTGGAACAATGCCTCTGTTTGTGTTTTGGATGGGGAGTCTATTACAAGAGACAAAACACCTATTGTGTATCTGGGACATCTAAGAGTTTGTTTCTTTCTCCTGAACACCACTAATTTATCTCTAATTTTGGGACAATGCTCAATAATGACTGTAATAAATAGGGGAGCATGGTGTACCCTGGGGAATGTTACTGAGATTCAGACACCGGATTGGAGATATGTGATCCCCACTGTTGCTAATTTATCTGTTGATGTCAAGTACCACAATCCAGCCAAACTACAGACATTGAATTTGGGGATGGGGAAAAAGATTCACGATTGGCTGGTTAAGTTCGATAACGATGAGTACTTGCTGGCAAAACTGAGACAACAAGGAGCCAATGCTACAATTCTCATACACCATGACCAAAAGGAACCAAAACAGGTCACGCATCTGTTGAAGGAGAATGGTGAGGGTTATTGGTGGGAGGTTATATTTGGGCATTCTAGTGTGGCAAATGGAATTTTGAATTATCTCATCCATCCAATTGTAGTATTGCTCGCTGTTGCAGTGATCTTATCCTTACTACAAATTTATGTGTGCTGTATGACAAGATATTTGTATAAGAAATTTCAAATACTGTATTAATTAACCATGCCAGGAGATATGACATCAGTAGCTTTGAAATGTGAGAATTGTGGCAAGAAGGGACATAGCAGAAGAGATTGCCTAATTCCTGAATGAAGCAATAAGTAAATGTATGACTTTCTGTATATGTAAATATATATATATATATTTTTTTTTTAACATGTTATATGAAATGATCAAATGCATGATAGTTATTGTGATTTGCTTTTGATAATTATGTATAATTGAGTTGTATTTTTGATTTTTCTTGTTTTGTATTTGATGCCTCCTTCAATGTCCTACAAAGTGTTTTGAGATGCAGTGTTTTAAATTGTAAAGAGTGAATGTTGTTGAATGGTGAGTGAAAGGATTCCCCCTTGCTCACAGAGGAAGATCAAGACCAAGAGGTTGAAGAGGATTAATGTCATAAAATTTCATCAGTGGTGTGTCATTCAGACACAAAGGGGGGTATGTTGGAGCCAACAGGGAAGATGCCCCATATGAACATATTAACCCTTATGCAGTATATGTGAATATCATGGACTGAGATTGATGGAAGCATATGGATGAATTTCTGTGGGAACAAGCCAGTTTCCTTCAGGTGTCTCCTGTCATAAAACCTGAAATAGCCCTGGTGGTATATAGAGAACTGTTGTGGTAAACAGATGCTATCAGGAAACTGTTGAATGGACTGTTGTAATAAAACATCACACCCTGGTGATAACATGCAAGCCATCCTGTAGCTCTGTTGATACTGGGACCATTTAAAGCCCCTGCGTAAGGCAGATAAACAGCCCTGTGGAGCCAAACACAATGGATCAAAGACAGCTGTTATCATGCCTTGAGGGAAAAATGCAGCTCAGTCCCAGAAGGTCAACAGAAGGACAAGGACTGAGTCAAAGAGCGAGAGCGCCACCTGCAGGAAGATGACAGTCAGCTCACTGAAATGGGGGAGGTCACTGATATCGCATTACTACATACTGATTGGAGGAACTGTCATAAAGGAGGATGGACGTTACCGGAGTCGGGGGTGGAACTTTGGGTGTGTGTTGGTGTGGATGGGAATTCTTGCCAGATAAATATAGGGCCTTTTTGTATGGTAGATAGATTGTAGGGATGTAGCTTTTAGGAATATAGATAATGTATATGTCTTTGTATTAATGCTTGTATGTTTCCCAGTATAGGATATTGAAGGAAGGTTTTGTAATTGCGTATTGTAATCTGCTCTGTTATTTTGTACCTTTAATATATTTCATTAAACCATCATTCCTTTTAAAGCCTTGACGTCTTATTGTCAGGAGAGTGTAGGCTAGAATAGGTAGCAGAAACAGGATCCTACATATGGCAAAACCACAGAAATTACCTTAGGTTTCTTTGGCACTGAGACAATGACACCAGCAAGGAAATGGTTGAATACCACATGAAGGTGCATGTGTTCGGTAACAGTCCTTCACCTGCTGTTGCTACATATGGCCTACGCCGGGCTGCCTCTGATGGTGAGTCAGAGTTTGGGAAAGATGCCCGAAACTTCATCGAAAGAGACTTCTACTTGGATGACGCACTTAAATCCTTGCCCACAGAAGAGGAAGCTATAGATCTGCTCAAAAGGACACAAGGTATGTTTTCAAAATCTTGTCTGAGATTACATAAAATCGCCTCTAACTGTGCTGTTGTAATGAAAGCTTTCCAGCCCAGTGATCATGCCACAGAATTCAGAGACTTGAATCTAGGGATAGACAATCCACCAGTACAGAGAAGTCTGGGTTTGAGGTGGGACTCCCAAATGACTCCCTTGGGTTTCAAGTTAGCTGTGCAGATAAATCATTTACTAAACAGGGAGTTCTCTCAGTGGTGAACAGCCTATTTGATCCCCTGGGATTTGTAGCACCTTGTACTGTACAAGGCAAATTCCTGTTAAGACAGCTCTCAGACTCTATTGTGGACTGGGATGCTCCACTACCCTCTGACAAACAGCAAGCGTGGGAGTTTTGGAAGGAATGCTTGCATGCATTAGACAGGACTCACATACCATGATGCTACACTCCAACATCCCTTACAACAACTAAGAGGAAAGAAGTCCACATATTCTCAGATACGTCTACTGAAGTTATTGCAGCTGTTGCTTATTTAAAAGTAATAGAATATTGCAATGAAGCTCATGTTGGATTTTTGTTTGGAAAGGCTAAATTAGCTCTGAAACCTGAGCACACCATTCCTTGGCTCGAACTTTGTGGGGCTATAATAGCTGTAGAGATTGCAGACTTTATACAGTGAGAGCTAGATATTCATGTGGATGACATTCAATTTTACACAGACAGCAAGGTTGTTCTGGGTTATATATACAACCAGTCAAAGCGCTTCTACGTCTATGTCAGTAACCGCATTGAAAGGATTAGAAAGTCATCTAAACCTAAACAGTGGCACTATGTTCAATCTCATCTCAATCCCACAGATTGCGACACCAGCATCTGGTATAGTCTCTGCAAATTCTTCTTGGTTAACAGGTCCATAGTTTTTGCTGAACCAGAGTAAAGAAACTCCTACTCAAGATGCCTTCAGTCGCCCTTCAGACCCTCATGAAGATCCAGAGATTCACCCTGAAGTAAGTACCCTTGCCACCAAGTCTGAAAGGAGGTCTCGCTTGGGCTGTCATCGCTTTGAATGCTTCTACAGCTGGTCAAAGCTTGTTCACACCATTGCAAGGTTAGTCCACATTGTACAGTCCTTTCGTGCTGAGAAACATAACGCTGAATGCTGCAGTTGGCATGTGTGCCATAAACCTCTCTCTGCAGAAGATATTGTCCTAAGTGAGTTGCTTGTGATAAGTAACGTACAGCAGCGTGCCTTTCACAAGGAACAGAAATGTATTTATGACAAGCAAGACATTCCAAAAGGCAGCCCCATTGTCAACTTGAAACCAGTAATTGATGATCATGGCATGTTGAAGGTTGGTAGTCGCCTAAACAAGACTAAGTTAGAGATTTCAGAAAGGAATCCCCTCATTATTCCTGCCAATCACCATGTTACTACACTGCTGATACTGCATGATAATGAAAGAATCAAGCACCAAGGCAGATGTTTCACTGAGGGTTTCTTTAAGAGCCACGGGTCTTTGGATAGTGGAAGCAAAAAGACAAGTTGTTCATATAATTCACCATTGCATTAAATGTCGCAAGGGAAGGCGAAAACTGCAACATCAACAAATGTCTGATTTGCCAGTTGATTGGACAAGCACCAAAACAGCATTTGGTGTTGGTCTGGATGTCTTTGGGCCATGGATAGTTACAGCACGTAGGACCAGTGGTGGTCATGCAGACAGCAAACGATGGGCAGTGTTGTTTACATACTTAAGTGTACGTGCTATATACATTGAAGAAATAGAATCCATGAACGCTTCTAGTTTCGTCAATGCTTTAAGACGATTTCTTGCCATCAGAGGACCAGTAAAGCAAATGAGATCCGACTGTGGACCCAACTTCATAGGTGCCTGCTGAGAATTGCAAATTGACTCTAAGCCAGTTCAAGACTACTTGGCCAACAATGGTTGTACATGGATCTTTATATATGCTTCTCATATGGGCGATTCATGGGAAAGAATGATAGGCATCACCTGCAAATTATTGGACTGTATGCTTATGGACTTAAACTTCTCAAGGCTCACCCATGAGACTAATCACCTTCCTAGCTGAGGTATCTGCTATTGTCAACTCAAGAACTCTTGTCTTGGACCCTCTTATCTATGGACCCAGAATCCCCTGCCATTCTCACTCCAGCAACTCTTCTCAGAAGTTTGGATCTGTTCCTAACCCACCTGAAGAGTCTTCTTCATCTGGTAACCTACGGTATATGAGAAATGCTGGAAAGATGTTCAACATTTGGCCAACTGCTTCTGGAGCAGGTGGAAAAGGGAGTACTTAACCCTTCTTCAAATACGAAGGAAGTGGCAGCAGGTCATGCCAAACTTACAAATAAGAGATCTTGTTCTCATGAAAGACCAGAAGGTGGAAAGAAATTCCTGGCCCATGGGTCTCATCTCAAAAATCTTCACCAGTGAAGATGGCAAGGTCCGTAAGGTGGGAGTGACCATCACAAAACAAGACAAGTCATTCATCAGGCCTACGTCTGAGATTGTTCTCCTCTTAGCCATTGAGAAATGATTTCACATGCCTTGAGGAACCTTTAAGAACTTTTTGTCTATTTAGTTGTCGATCACTGGACAATTCCTAGAAAATGACAGACATTTAGAACCAGACATTCCAGCCATTGGACTGTTCCTGTTCACCCATTCCAGTTTAAAGTGTTTTCTTTGTTGCCTTTAGTCTTTCAGGTTCCAGTATTTTCATTGAACATCATATGGACGTTCATATTTAGTATATAGTGTGAAATCCTAGGATTTCAGACGGGGAGTGTGCCATCTCAGCATTTATTTTCTCTCTTTAGATTGATCACTATATTTGTGTTATTATATTATTACCATACTATGTGATGCTGCCACCCTGTGGCCATTCTTTTTATAGGTTTCCTGAATGTATGATCTAACTCCCATATGCCTTTGCTCTCTGTCTACTACTCCTTTTCTGTGACATCATTTCCTGTTTCTCTTGTCCTGATATGCTGCTTCTTCTGCAGCAGACATAGAGCTGCAGAGAGCATTTGTTTTGACCTCTAATGTCCTCTATATGTCTTTGCTCAAGGTAAACTCAATAAATTACCAAAGCATCTCCATTGTATCCTCCTCACTGGATCTTCATATGCAACTGGTACCATGACCTAAGGGATATTAGTGAGTTCAGCTGTCTACCATTGCTTGTACAGAGATTACCACTCAAAACCAGAGACTTCTCTAACGTACATCTGTGGCAGAATAGGATGAGAATTCATTTTGTATAACTATGCACCATCTTGTGCATATGGGGAAAATTACTGAGACAGCTGTGAAGACATGGCAGTTACTGTGTGTAGATAGCTACAAGGCCAAGGTAGCAGCTCCCTCACTCCCTTATCAGAGTTTGACATACAAGAGAGAGTTATGTTCCTTCTGAGTTAGGGATGTGCTGCTAACAATGCTAACCTTGAGATAAGATACATACATACACATCAATTTGGGACCCCGACAATTATAGAAGTAGGGGATTTTGCCCCAACAAAATCTGTCGCCAGAAGTTGGGCTCGACTAAAGGACACTTCATCGGTCTCCCGACAACTTGGATAGTCCGGACTGGGACAGACACATATAAAAAAAAAGGCTGCAAGGTAACAGCCTTTATCTTACATTATATCTGTGCCTCCCTGAGTAGTTGTCTGGTTCAAGGGATTGTTGAAGGAAGGTACGTATAAAGTCCTTTTACAGTTGAGTCCATACTGATAAAGAACCTTGAAAGATGAAAATACCTATGATTGTTGGGTTTAGTTTCTAATCATGAATAACTTTGATTGGGATGTTTTTGGTCTGGCTTTAGGAGTCACAGTATATGTCTTGTTTGTTCTTTACTGTGTTTGGAAAATTGCAGAACGTTATAGAAAGGGAAATCAAAGTTCTTTGACTCCGATGTACAGTTTATAGACATTTGATTTGTATAATATAGTGAGGAAACTCTTCTCTCCCTCGCAATTAATCACAACAACAAATTATTCTATTCAAGCATTAATTGTCTCTGTTTCTTTTTATACACTTTTTTAAGTCATTAAAAATTTTAAGACCATAAATCATTTAAAATATTTAGGATGAACTTTTGTAATTTGAAGGGCTTGTGTCCTTGACCTGAAAGGAATCTCCATTCACTATACATTCTCACAGGACCATCAACAAACTATGGCTCTATTGCTCCAAATTTATTCTGCAGCAGGACAAGGACCTCAAACATACAGCCATTGTCATAAAAGGTTGTTTTCCGGGATTTTAATACTGATGACCTATTCTTGGTGGTCGTGCTTGCACACTATAGGAAAAAGCATCAGCCTCTCTGGTGGCCGGGACCATGAGAGTGCACATAGGCTAGTGCTTTTTTCGTGTCTGTAACCATGGAAACGAGCAGTGTATAATGTGATAGAAAAATGAATTCCTGCCAACAAAGGAAGCAATAACAATAATAACATATGGATAATAATTATTAGTAAGTGGCTTGAATTAACTTCCTCTACATAATAAATGCCACTTACTGAAGTGATAGGTAAAGTATCCCTCAGTGCAAAAACCGTCCAGTTGCAAGTGAAAAGCTTCAAATATTTATTTCAGCATACATACAACACGTTTCGGGGATATAAGTTCCCCTTCTTCAGGTAACAAAGCTGTATAACAAAACACACACAGATAGAAGATACCAGCCACATTATGTATTAAATGGTGATGAGACAGAGTCAATATTAAGAATAATACCATAACTTCAGAACAAAACAATAAAATCATCAGGGCCGGCGGCGGGGTGGTAACATGACCGCAGGGAGGAGGGGTCACATGATCCCCCGCGGTCACGTGGCTCCCCGTCGCTAGGAGGCCTGACGCTCCAGCTTGCCGGCATCGCATGGGGAGCAGTCACGTGACCGCAGATGCGATCACGTGACCACCGTTGCTAGGTGACCGGATGCTAGAGCGCTGGGTGCAGGGCCGTCAATGCTGCGGCCGGCCAGGAGAAGGGGGAGGGGTATCACCGGACTTGTGGGATGAACTGTATATATAAATAAATAAATAACTAAGTAAAAAAAGAATATATAAATATATATAAAAAAGGGGATAAATCAGAAGACAAGGTAGAAACATAGATAAATAAATTACATATACTGTATATATATATATTAAATATATGTATTAGTTGCTAGTTATCAGCTATTCCGGACTGTTATATGTAAGGTCTTGTTTTATCTGTCTTAGTTATCTGCTTATTTTTCTTAAATCTTCATTTTTTCTTATCTTGGATGACATTTTTGGGCTTTGAAACCAATTACTCAACTTACAATGGTTTCAACATACAATGGTTGTTTTGGAACCAATTAATATTGTAACTTGAGGGACCACTGTACTGTGTGCAAGTGTATGTACAACTGATGCTGTTTTGAAAGCAAAGAGTGGTCACACCAAATATTGATTTGATTAAAGGGATTCTGTCACCACCATTTTGCATATTAAGTTATTTATACCACTGGATTTATCGCATCATAAGGATCCCCAATGGTTATTGTTATAGGGCCCAGATGAAGATTTGTGGTGTAAAAATCCTTTTTTATCTACTGTCAATCACTTACATTAAGGGGCCCAAGGGGAGGTGACCATGGTTGCTGGAGCCCGGGCTCGGCGATTCCGTTGGAGCCCCGGACCGCCCACCTAATTAATATTCACTTCACTGAGTGAAGCTCCGACGCGGCAATTGATGTACTGCGCCTGCGCAGCCCCGGACCGCACACCTAATTAATATTCACTTCACTGAGTCAGTGAAGTGAATATTAATTAGGTGTGCGGTCCGGGGCTGCGCAGGCGCAGTACATCAATTGCCGCGTCGGAGCTTCACTCAGTGAAGTGAATATTAATTAGGTGGGCGGTCCGGGGCTCCAACGGAATCGCCGAGCCCGGGCTCCAGCAACCATGGCCACCTCCCCTTGGGCCCCTTAATGTAAGTGATTGACAGTAGATAAAAAAGGATTTTTACACCACAAATCTTCATCTGGGCCCTATAACAATAACCATTTGGGGATCCTTATGATGCGATAAATCCAGTGGTATAAATAACTTAATATGCAAAATGGTGGTGACAGAATCCCTTTAAGATTTATTGTTTGTTTATCCGCTTTGCATTTTGGTAATTGATAAAAATAAACTATCAACACTTCTATTTTTTAAAGCATTCTTCCTTTGCAGCATATTTACCACATATGCCTAAAACTTTTTTGCAGTACTATGTAATGATAGCTCAATTTTTTTTTTCTTAAATCAGCACCCCATGTAGCTGTCATGCCAATGTTGAACTCCATCACATGCACACCTCATTATATTTATTGAGGTGCCGATTAGGTGATCACCTAAGCCAAATCTTATTTAATGAGCAATAGCATAAAAATCACTCCTCTGGTCATCACTATTCACTTGTTATAGTACCACATGGATGTTAAAAGCAGTGCTATTAGTACTCAAATAAGTAAGTGTAATCAAGAAATAACTAGTATGGTTAACAAGTATGGATGGTCACTGGAAATCAACCAAGCCAAGCTGCTTAAATTTTGCACCAGTAGTGACATAAAGTCACCCCAACAGCGATTTGAAAGACTGGTAGAAAGCATGTGATTACAAATCAGGGTTACTCCACAAAATACTGATTTCTGGCCTACACCTAAAGCAGGGATCTCAAACTCATGGCCCTCCAGATGTTGCAAAACTACAAATCCCAGCATGCCCTGGTAGCCGAAGAATGTCCAGGCATGATGGGAATTGTAGTTCTATAACAGCTGGAGGGCCACGAGTTTGAGATCCCTGACCTAAAACCTCATTCACACGTCAGTGTCGGTGCTTAAATCCATGAGCAGGTGGTCAGTGAGGGATCCGTGAAGCTGTCTGTGTGGGTCCGTGTGTCCGTGGGTCCGTGTGTCCATTTTTTGCTGCCGTGTTGCATCCGTGTTTCACTGACACTGAACAGCTGAAAAATAATTTTCAAAGCATCTCTTCTTAATGATCTGTGAAACACGGATGCAACACGGATGACATCTGTGAGGGATCCGTGGTTTTCACGGACTCATTGACTATAATGGGTGTGAGGGATCCGGGAACACGGATCAAGATAGGACATGCATCTGTGCTAAAAAAACTGAACCACGGACCGTGATGAAACACTGATGTCTGAACACACACATTAAAATGAATGGGGACGTGTGCTGTCCGTGGAGAACACGTACAGCACACATCCGTGAAACACTGACGTGAATAAGGCTTAAGTTGAAATATTAGTAATGTACTGTTTAACCCATTAGTGACCAGCCTGTTTTCGGCCTTACTGACCAAGCATTTTTCTTCATTTTTTCATCGTCGCCTTCCAAGAGCTATAACTTTTTTACTTTCCTGTCTATATAGCTGTATGAGGGCTTGTTTTTGCGGTACAAGTTATAGTTTTAATGGCGCCATTTTGGAGTACACATAACTTTCTGATTAACTTTTATTAACTCTTTCTGGGAAGGAGATGGGGAAAAACAGCAATACTGCCACTGAGTTTTTATGTTATTTTATGGCGTTCATTTTTTGGTATAAATAATATAATATGGGACAGTACGATAACAGCGATACCAAATACATAGTTTTTTTCTGTTTTACTATTTTTGTTCAATTAAACCCCCCCCCTTTTTTTTAAAGAAAGAAAATCTTTTTGTATCGTTGCTTCCTAAGACCCATAACTTTTTTTTAATGGAGTCGTGGGAGGGCTTTATTTTTGTAGGACGACTTATACTTTTTTTTGTATCATTTTGGAGTAAATGACGCTATTTGATCGCTTGTTAAGTTTTTTTTTTAATGCCAACTAAGTATAAGTTAGGGATTCGGTCCTTTTTTTTTTTTTTTTTTTTTTATGGCGTTCACCGTAGGGATAATTGACATGATATTTATGTAGTGCAGGTCGTTACCAAACATATCAGGCGAGATTTTTTTTTTTCAATTTTTTTTCATTTTCAGTGAAAAAAAATGTGTTTTTTTACTGCAATTTTTTTAATTAATACATTTTTTTAACTTTTTTTTTACCACTTAATATTCCCACAAGGTGACTATAACAGACAGCATTTTGATTGATATTAAAATATAATGCAATATCCCTATAGTGCATTGCATTTTAATGTCAGAGCTTTACTGACATTGACCTGCAGGTTGCACGCGGCATGTACAGTGTTAAACAGCATTATTTGAGGTCTGATAATAGTGTACTGACTGTTTTGTTATTTTAACCAGTTTCAGAAAAAAAAGATGATCTAAAATACTATTTATCTGGAATTTGGGAGAAATGTCAGTAGTTCAAAGAATAAAATAAAACTGCTCATAATAGTCAAACCCATACATTTTGAAGTGGTCTCTTTTTTTTTTTTTTTTTTATTTAAACTTGAAAATTTAACTTAGTTTTTTTTTTTTCAAAAGTCCACTCTAGAAACAGCTGTAAAATAACATACTACAGTATAATTGAAAAATATGCTAGTATTATATTTTTGGTATTAACATAACATACCTTTTTGTTATATCATTCTGGAGGCTTTTACAAGCCATTAAAGTTTCTCCAGTGAACAGATGACACATGATTAGCTCTTGACATTTGTGAATAAATGATATCACAGCATCAGCCTGAAAACTTCCATTCCGAGATATAATACATAGGCGTTGCAGAGATGAGCAGTGGCTAAGTGCCAAGAAGAACCTTTCATTTGCTGGGAAATATGGTTGTTCCAATCTGAGAGAGAAAACAATGTTTATAAATTGTCTACAGATATACTATACAATACATATATGTACTTAAAGATGTTGTCCAGGTTCAGAGCTGAGACGTCACCAAACACACTGCTGGGTGGAAGCCTCCGCCTTGCAGTGTGTGTTAGTAAACAAAAGAGCCTTTGCCCTGCGCGATCCAGCGCAGGGCAAGGGAGTGCATCGGAGCATGAAATGCTCTGATGCTGTTGTTAGGCAGGCTGGCTAGGTGAAATCCTGGGTATGTCTGGGTTCAGAGCTGAGATCAGCAGAAATAGTAGTACAAACAAAGATGTATGAGCAACTGTCTGAGTTCTGCTATAACAGACCACTTTGACACCACAGTATTTTGCATCAATTTTTTAAAGCCAAAACAGAAGTGCTTCCAAAAAAGAAAGATGTACAGATCTTTCCATCCAAAGGAGCCCCAGTTATAGAGGAAAACAGTCGCCTGTATGGAGCACTGCACACATGCCCCTGAGACACCCGGCGGTCACATGATTGCTAGGTCCAACTGCCGCATCCTCTATTCACTGCATAGCGCTACTAGATTGCAGGTGCAGGATCTTTA
Source organism: Rhinella marina (assembly GCA_900303285.1). NCBI lineage: Eukaryota > Metazoa > Chordata > Amphibia > Anura > Bufonidae > Rhinella > Rhinella marina. The sequence goes on from ONZH01029143.1 coordinate 17,427, forward strand.
ATCCAGTGTGCAAATATACAGAGCTCTGGATTAAAGCCCAGGACCAGGCGCTTGGTCATAAGGGGCTAATGTTATTAAATATGTTATTAAAGTATATGTTATTAAACTATACAGTGCCTTGCGAAAGTATTCGGCCCCCTGGAACTTTTCAACCTTTTGCCACATTTCAGGCTTCAAACAAAAAGATATACAATTTTAAATTTTTGGTGAAGAATCAACAACAAGTGGGTCACAATTGTGAAGTGCAACGTAATTTATTGGATAATTTAAACTTTTTTTGTGATAATAAAACTGAAAAGTTGGACATGCAAAATTATTAAGCCCATTCAGTTCAGAAAACTCACTCCAGAAGTTCATTGAGGATCTCTGAATGATCCAATGTTGTCCTAAATGAATGATGAAGATAAATAGAATCCACCTGTGTTATCAATTCTCTGTATAAATGCACCTGCTCTGTGATAGTATCAGGGTTCTGTTTAACCCTTACGCTACCAGCGCTGTACATGTACGGCGCTGGAGCGATGTGGGAGCATGACGCCCGCTCGCACGTGCGGCGGGCGTCATGGC